>VOPJ01005919.1:0-33888 GCA_014673585.1 Semibalanus balanoides
GACTGCAGTCGTGCATAGGAGGCTAACATTGGACCAGAGCATAACACTGCAGTCCCTCGGAAAACAATGGAGACTGCAGTCGTGCATAGGAAGGCTAACATTGGACCAGAAGCAATAACACTGCAGTCCCTCGGAAAACAAGGAGATTGCATTCGTGCATAAGAGGCTATCACTGACCAGAGAATAACACTGCAGTCCCTCAGAAAACAAGGAGACTGCAGTCGTGCATAGAGGGTAACATTGACCAGAGCATAACACTGGTCAGTCCTCGGAAAAACAGGAGGAACCTGCAGTCGTGCATAGGGATGGCTAAACACTGACCAGAGCATACCACTGCAGTCCCTCGGAAAACAAGGAGACTGCAGTCGTGCATAGGAGGCTAACATTGACCAGAGCATAACCTGCAGTCCCTCGGAAAACAAGGAGACTGCAGTCGTGCATAGGAGGCTAACACTGACCAGGAACTAACGTTAGCCTTTGCTCGACAGCAGTGATTGTCATGGATCGGGTGCACCCATGGGTGCCTACTCAATTCTTCCGATTGTCTTGGTTGGGTGTGAATTTTTTGCCTTTCATTAGTACTGGGCGGGCACGGGTATGGCAATTTTTTAGTAATGTTGCTAAGCGTTATTTCTTACTTGACAAGCAGATGTTTAGCCAAGTAAATATTGTTATAAATGATATAGGACAGTTAAACAATAAACTTTTGCAAATATATGAGAGCAATAAATCATGGTAATTGATGGTATAATGTAAGATTTAAAAATCCCAACTCATGATCGATCCAAAATCTGATCCAATATGACAATGTTGACCGAAAATGGTCGATGAGTCCAAATACACAGCAAAGCACACGTGTGTGTGTGTGTGTGTGCTTTTATTTTTCGTTAATAATATGCAAGTTGATAGGATAATAGTTGCAAATTTCGTGAAAATGATTATCTGCTTAATCTGAATGGGCCGGACCGGGTATGGGCTTCAATATTATTCATTTGAATGGGTCTGGTCTGGGTCTGGGTTTGGTGTTCATGGGCTTCGGCTGGGCTGGGCTTTGGGTTTCGGCACCCATGACAAACTATGCTCGACAGGCTGGCATCGTCAGGTGACACCAACACTACAAGCTGATATTTAAACAGTGGTAAGCAATACAAACATTGTCCCCACTCGTGAGTAATGACGAGTTAAATGAAGTGTGCCTACTGTTTTGAAACGTCAAATATATTTGTTTTTCGGTAAGAAGCTATTGGTTTGATTACTGGACACGATAAAATTCACGTCTGGGTTGACTGAGTTGATTTTGTACGAATATGATGTTTTATATGTTGTTTTGTTTCGATATCCATACACGATTTCCACTACAAATAGAGTAAAGAAGGTGCTATCTAGAATGGTGCACCTAAGACAACAAACTTCCCATCCGAACAATGCAAAATGGCCAGCAAGGCTCTGTTCGGCAGCTGCTATCACCACGTTCAAGCTGTTTTCTATCGGCAAGTGCTAACGATATATGCTAGCGGAGAATCGAGAGCAATGCTTCAAGTAGCAAAAGCCTTTTGGCGCTGACCGATAATTGTGTAATTCCATACTGATTTTGGCGCCTTTGGAGTATATCAGCATCTAGAGTGAATCTGGAGAAATGAAGTAATGGCTAAATTCAGGAAAAAAAAATGCTCTATAGACCAGTGTCAACAACTCCTCATGAGAGATGTGAGTAGGCCCTTTAACAAGCGAGTGGTGCCGTCAGTAGGATACATAGCGCCACCTGGCCCAGTCCCCGATACCTTAGTGCTTTCGTCTGCCGCCATGAGTACTTAACGTCGTCAGCGACGGAGATAGTATTATTGCTTGGATCAATAGTCGGTAGAGCGATGCCATCCTTGGAAAACTGTTTTCTGATGCTGATCTTGGCGAGCGGCACTTTGCCGTACGCTGATGCTCTAGTGAACCTATATGTCCGACAGCAGCGGCAGGGGTGACACATCTGTTGGTTGCCGTCATCAAATGCGTGGACACTTATTTGTTATTGATGTATTGATACGTGTCGGTACATCAACTCTTTCGTACATTGCATGATGCTATGAAACGATGCACTTGTGGCGATTATGTGCCCGGCAAGATGTCTGAGATGATCAGGTGGTGCAGGGAAAGGTTGGTGCAGTGCGGCGAGTCGGTCATTTAGGAGCCACGTGCAGCGAGCTGCATTAGGGAGGGGAAAGGATATAAAGCGGAGTAAAAGGCACTGTGCAACAATGAAAGGTATATACAAAAACATTACAAACTCAATGAAGATGCAAGCTGTATTTCGCTTCGTTCGTCGTTCTTCGTTGGTTGTTCATTTCCGGCTTCGGAATATGGCGCAATGTTCATCAAAATTGCTATTTGGTGTTCGGCATTGCTCTTGCCTCTTACAGCACCATCGTCAGTGATCTTAATATTGATCAGCTTTGAACCATGGCCGAGTTGTTATGCTTGACGATGGACGAGTAGTTAGACGCTATGCTACGAAAATGGTTGTTTGTCATTTCCATTAATCGCCACAACATAGTCATTTCCGTTAGTCGCGTACATACGGTTTGGGTTCATGCATGCAGATAGGCCAACTTTGAGGGCATTTGTACATCGAAAAGGGTGGCCTTAAGGGTGAATCCAGGGGTAATCCAGGGTGAATCCAGGGGGCCATGGTTCCCTGAAGCGACACAAATCGGTCGAAAATGATATTCTAATTTTACAGAAAATGTAAATGGCTTTTACGACGGGATTCTTGTTACACAGAGCTTTTGTATTTATAAGGAAGCAAAATTCAATTATTTAAATGAATGTGAAATGCCCTAAGGAGCTGGTGCACCTCAACGATTCAATAGACAAACGAAATTATTATTTCAACTACATTAAACATTCTGAAAATGGCCCTTAAACCAACTGTTTGTACTGTTATCTATCCATCAGTGGGTCGCAGATCTGACATACCCGCAGTGGCTGTCAGCCATTCAAAAGCGAAAGGAATTAATTATTAATATTAGCTTTCCTTGGGTGACTGCAGTCTCCAGGCTTCCAAAGTATTGCAGTGTTGTGTTTTTGTATTGCTTCCCTATGCTATCTTTGTGGATATTGTCTCAGATGGCCAGAGGGGTGTGTTGTGTCGCAAGGCAGTTCCCCGTTTCGAGCGGCAAAGTCGAGCCCTCCAGATGTCTCTGACAAAGCACCTCAATTATCATGGAGAGACTGCATTGTCACGTAATAGCACTAAATTATTAAACAGGGAGACTGCAGTTGTTCATAAGATACATTGATCATGCATTCGCCATCGTAGTTGAATGGACGGTGGCCATTTTGTCTTGACGGCCTGCCGCTTATCACTGTAGCTCTCGGCGGCGGCCGGTCAAACTCGCTGCCATCCACGAACGCTACAAAAACCGGACATTCTAGGGCACCGCTGGAAATGACGCTACTTAGGCACTTAGGCATGAACACATAAAAGACCACGTCTAAGAAAAGAATCCATCCGGCCCAGTACAAATCAAGAGACCTGCGTCAGGGTGGTACGCCGTCGTGCATTGCAGGGATCCAGTGGTGACTAGAAGCCTTTGGTGCCGTAAGGATCTCTTGCCAAATATAAGGAATGTGTTAATGCATGCAAGATAATGCGTAAAATGAGAGGCAATATATCTGGCCCGGCCAGCAGGCGAGTTCTGTGGTGTATGCAGAGTAAACAGTGGTGTATGTAAAGTAAATTAGGGCAAGACGCTTAATTAAATATTGTTTTGCTGAAAATCACATTTACTATTTGGTGGAGGCGGAGTGTTATAATTGTGAGTTGACATTGTTTGGAGATTTGCCTTGCATTCTGCATCGCCTAATTTTACCTTCTCTATCTAGCAAGCTTGTAGGCGACGTTTTAAAAAAAAATGCAGAAGTGGCATCTTGTCCTGGGTAAGATCCACGGTGCAAAACGCTCCATCCCCTTGAACTTGTCTTCTATGGGGAGTAAGCGAAAACCGAAGGTACCGTTCGTTAGCTCGGCATAGCTCATGTCCAAACCATTCAGTCATTTTTTGACTCGGGTTAATATTTTGGTCAACAGAGGTCATCTACATAATAAAGGGCAAATGGAAAATCGTTTGACCGTTATGGAATCGAAAACCCCTGGTTATGGATACAAAACCCATACAATTTCTGAATCAGCATAATGACAGGAAGGTTTTGGACCCAAAAAATACAACATATTTTTACTATGACTTATCTGGGTCACCAAATGACCATGACCTGAGGTCAAATTTTGAAAGTGATCTAACCAGGTCATCATGTATATGTTTCAAAGTGCCAAGACGAGAAAAGCACGATGGTGTTAAAATAATTGCTCTATCCATTTTAGATAAAAAGTTATTCGGGAAAGCAAATTCTAACCAAAACTGCATTTTTACCTTTGAGATCTTTTTTCTTTGTTTGGAACATTCTGAATCATTCAAACGCATCAAACGCATGGCACATTCAATGCTCCAATGAATCCTGAGCTGTCGTGTTCGGAGGAGGTTCAGCAAGTGGAGCCGCGTTTTTCGGCAACTTGATGGAACAAGCTGGTACCACGCATATTTTCAAGTGGTGCCTTTGGTGTCAGTATTTTTAACATTCTTATAGCCTGGAAAGTGTAATCTTTGGACGTGACAGGGGTATGCATTTTTGCAAGTTGTGCTTAATCACGCACCACTTAAAAAATACATCAAGTGTGTCATTATTGTTGACATTAGGTATTTAATTTACTGGGCAACGCCGGGTATCCCAGCTAGTTAAAGATAAAACATTAATGCGCTTCATCGCGCCCGTACTGTAGAGAAAGCAGACACTGATAAGTTGCGAGTATAGATAGTACTTGTTCTTTATATTGACATACATTGCGTGACAGGAATCGTGCACAATTGGTGTACCTTCTGTTTAGAATGCCTACCGTAACGCCCACTTCCCTGTGGCTGATAGGGGTAATGAAATAAATACTGTCTTCTGCTGTTTACCGTGACCTGGCCTCTGACAACCGAGACCCGTCCGTGTATAAAAAGTAGTAGAATCCGCCGCTCAACCCGGTCAGCCGCCTAAGACCGGATCCGGTTTGTTTTGTCTGGATAAGTCGGCAGCATGCACTGACTGTCCGTGGGATAGTGATCCGCACAGTCAGCCAGAGCGGGGTACCGCTCCGCCGCGCAGCCGGCTCTGTTGGTGTGGTGGTCTGGTGAGCAGTGGTCGGGTGATCTTCGCTAGCTCGGAAGCTACGGAAGCTGTGCAGAGGGAAGCTGTGTTCCTGCTGCTGGAATCCACATCAGGGTGGCCGTGGTTATGATTCATGTGGTGATTTGAAGCTCACACCAGCAGTGCTGGCCTTCTGAAGTGCCCAGCCGTTGAAATTTACTTGATTTGACGTGACGGGACGTCACGGAAAGGGACGTGGAAATGTTCTAACCGACCACTCCTCAGCGATACACCTTGTAGAGCGTCTGAGCAGCGTATAGGTTGGCTTACATACTCCACCGGCTGTTTCTCTACAGTGACCTACCCAGCCCTGCTCACACTGCTGCTGAAAGCCGTCACCCTAGTCAAAACGGTCCGACTCCTCCCTCAGCGACACTGCCTCTTCCAGTGTGAAGCTTCCTGAGCCTACATCTCAGCCTTAGTCTCGTGTCCGAGCCGGGGCTCATCTGAGAAGATGGAGGATCTTGTCTCCGCCGATCCGTCGACGTCAGTGTTCGAGAGTCTTATAAGCTTGTGGGGCCTACTCCGCTGCATGCTGTCACCATGCTCGTCCGGAGCCCTTACAAGGCGGCTGCCCTTGCCCGAAGTCGACGCCTGGGCCGAGAAGCGCTTCTCTCAGTTCCTTGCCGGCGACTCCGAGGACGGCAACGTCGATAAGGTCACACCGCCCGACTGGCTCGACGAAAAAAAGCTGGCGCGCGCCCGTGAACTCCACCTGCAGTACTGGCCTCTGATGAACAACGCCCAGGTAATGTCGCTCTTCCTGTCCTTCGCCTTCTCCGAGAACACCAAACCGCTGCTCTTCACAGGACGCTCGGATACGGCGCCGCGCGCACGCCGTCGCTACCTGGAGACGGCGCTGCACGTGCACGGCTGGGCACTGGGCGACATCTGGCAGCCCGGGGACCCAGCACACGACAGCGCCGACGCGGTGCGGGGGATGCACCGAGGCGTGTCCTCCGTACTGGACGGCCGTCAGCTGTCAGAAATCACCGCTCCAGGCCAGCTGCCTCCGCGGATCCAAACCTGCCGACCACCGCACATCGCCGAGGACGTCAACCTGATCGGAGATGATGGAGCCCATGACGCTGAGAAGGATGTCGAGACTCTGCGGCAGGATGGCCGCGGCATCTGTCCGGTGCACGTTATCTCTCAGCGTGGCATGGCGGCGACACAGTGGTTCTTCGTCGGCCTGATTGTGAACCACCCGGAAAAGTTCGGCTTGGGACACCTTACCGACGACGACCTGGAGAGTTTCGTCCACCTCTGGCGCAGCATCGGGCACCGGCTGGGCGTCGACGAGCGGCACAACCTGTGTTCGGGCTCTCTGGCGCAGGTCCGCGCCCTGATGCAGCTGGTGGAGCGCCGGTACCTGATGCCTCGGCTGACGGATCCCCAGACCGACTGGGACGCCATGACACATGCCCTGTACGACGGCCTGGGCGAGGTGTTCACCATCTGCCGGCACTCGGTGTGGCGGTACTACCTGCTGCACGACGTGCTTGAAATGGAGGCCACCGCCGCGTACCGCGCGCTCGGCTGGCTCGACCTCTGGCGGTATCGGTTCCTGCGCGCGATCTATCGATGGGGGAACCAGAACCAGAGGATTCACGCAGCCATCCGCAGTCGGGCTAAAGCAGAGTTCCGAGAGGGAGTGGAAAAGGAAAAGCTACCCAAGCAGCTGACATATGTGCTCGATATGATTTAGTGATGATTTATATTATTTTATATGATTTATATATGATTTAGAGTTTTCTGAACGTTAGTCAACTGAACAAACTACTGTATCTTAATTAAAGGGAATGGTGATGGTTTACTGAGTGATGCTCTGTGAGAGGCTGAATCGTTCTCCTTCCCCACACCTGGAGAAGATGGCCAAGTATGACATATGCAATGCATGTTTGGCTTCAAACACTCAGTTAAATTTATATGTGAATGTTTACCTGCTTTGTATATCCACCACTCTGATGTTCATTTTATAATTTAATAAATGTGTAAGGATATTTGTCACGCTAGCTTGTTACTGCAAGACTCATCAGAACACATTTTATACATACGCGGGGCTGTTTAACTAACCGCTAAGTGATGCGTCGATTATAATTTCGCTTACAGCCTGTTAGTGTCATTGAACTGCTGTTATCCAATCTGGTTGATGTTTAGCTGGTTATTTACCGGCATTCAATATATATTGCTACTTAGACATTTATACTTGGACTTGTAGAAGTAGTAAACAATCAAACGAACTGACCCGTAATCACATTAATGTATTCCTATATTATATATTAATGTATTCCTATTAATGTATTCCTAATTTAACATTAATGTATTCCTATCAAAATACCGCACATTGTATAGTACTGCTCGATAAGATTTGGACTTCGTAGATCAATTTTCTCAGAGACTGCCAGTGCCTGGCTAGCGATGCCTAATCAGTGGGCCGTTGCTGTGGAGCAGAGTTGCATACCTACCTCTTTTACTTGTTATGTAATATATATATATATAGTACTAGCTATATGGTATATATGGGTGAGTTATTATATATGTACAAGGTGCGATATATGTATAACTATATAAATATTATATATTATATAGTGATCATAGGTATTTATATTATATAATATGGATGAGTGTATGATATGTAGGTTAGTAGGTGTGTATATATATTGATAATACAGTAGTATATATATAGTATATATGGTGAGGTGGTTGATATGAGGCGGTTAGTAGGTGGCGGTGGGATTATGATATATATATAATATTAACACGTATTAAGTTTGGCTTTTTTGGAGAGTGTGGCTTCTTATATGCCTTTTTCTTCGGCGGAATGTTCACTTAATAATAAATACCACACGGGACCGTATAATTATTAGGACCGAGGTCGTTGTTGGAATTGCCCGAGACCGGAGTCGAGGGTGGGTAAATCCTACAAGCCGAGGTCCTAAGATTATTTCGCCTAAAGTGTGGTATTTAATGTTTGTTCATATGTTCTTACCTCGTCTTTGAAAACTGTGTAACAAGAATAGTTTGGTAAAAATGTAAATGCCCTGGCTCGGGCCGAAAGCTTTGACCAATTGACCTTAACACTATTGTTTTCTGCGAGCTGAAAACCTTTTACCACATGCTCGCGCTAATGCTAAAAACATACTGAGACATATGGTAAAAAACAAGACCACAGTTTCGAAACACTTTGACATCAAATATCATGTCATAGTTCCAACGACAACCTCCGTGCAATGGCGTACAAAAAAACATACTCAACATAAATCACATTCCAAGCATGCAAAGGCAGAAAATTTAACATTCCATTTTGCACCTAACTGCTTTTCCACTCAAACAATTTGCTTATTCAGATTTCAGCCCCCCCCCCCTCTACACTTCGGTGCGTCAAATAAGCCTACCCATCTTTGTTCCCGAACCCTCCGATACGGTTCAGAACCCTTCCCTCCTTTTCCAGTCCTACAAATTTGGCGTTCGACAGTTGGTGGGCATTAAAGTTCGCTGCAATCTCCATTTATTTTGTCCCGTACCGTATAATCTATAGACGATTTGGGACTCTTTGGTAGAGCGCCCCTCGCGTCTTTCCCACATAAACCACACACTCACATACTTGGCAAAAAAGGCCGCATAGGTACTTCGCAAAAAAGGCGGGACGGCCCTCAACCAGACAGAAGGGGCGTTTGAACATGTCGAGCGGGCCCCTAGCCAGCATGGAGGGGCCCAGTGCCCAATGAGCCATTTTAACGCTTGGGAAGAAATCCCCCTTTCAACGCTCGGGAAGGGGCCCTTTCGAGACGCCTCCCCTTGACGCCTCTAGGACCTTCGAATGGTAAGATAAAATGTTAACCTTTTACTTTCATTTGTAGAAAAATGTATAAGTACAACGAAACAGGGGTCCAACGGGGCCGCCTCAGAGAAGCCTTGCATTTTGTTGGGGGGGCACAGACCCGTGAGCACCCCCCCCCCCGCCACTTGGTTGCGCCTCTGAGTATTGACCATCTTTAATGGATGATGGATTAGAGTATCAGTGTCAATAATCAGGACCTTTTTTAATTTTCTTGCAATCTTTCAGTAACAGACAGTCAGTCAATAACGTTTTCATACAAAACAAAAGCATTGTCTTTTCGATAAATGCTGTTCGTTAACCGCTCCTCTCCCCTACTCCGCAAAGCTGGCCGACTTGCAATAGTTTGGTTGTGATTGGGAAGTCTTGTAAAATCTTGCTGATAGATGTCGCCCCGAGCCAGCTGCTGTGGGGACAGATGGCGCTAAGGTCAGAACGATGCTGTTGGAGAATGCTGCCTGATGCTTCCCATCAGGCAGTGAGCCAGGACCACTATGGAAGTCCCGGCTCTCCTGCTGTTGTACGACTGTCGACTATAGTAGCGAGACTATAGTCTCTTTGCTCTATACTGTTCGCATAAACAAACACGGTAATATAGTGAAGCAAATGAATCCTTAGTTCGTAATGCTGCGTATCTCTTCGAAGATGAATATTGTCGAACTTTCGAAATTACCCTACATTACCTAGTCATGCCCAGGGGGGTCCGCTCCGGCCTCTTAAGCACTATAAAAAAGTGAGACAAATATGAGCAACATCCACAGCTTGCTTGTGTTCACGCATGCACTCATGAACCTGATTCTGCTGCTCACAGCTCTTCAACCAATCAGCGTCAGCCATGCTCGACGCTCATTGGTCGACGGTGATAACGCGTAGGGTGGGTCTTGGATAGCCGAACATAATTTGTTTTACGTACGCTTCGGCATGGCGCCGTGCGGAGGTGATGGGTGTCTATGGACTTTATCAGTTTTTTTTTTTCTTAAAGTTTACCGAAGCGTTGATAATTATTGAAATGTGCATGTGAAAGCTCAATTAATTCTGATTCGAGTGGAGTGCAATGTATTGACTATTTAGTGACCGTGGCTGGGGGCGACAGAGCCCATGGCAACAAAGCGTTGCGTCGCAGACCGCGAACATTTCGTTTGTTATGTATTGAGCGCCCTCTTGCCTGCCTGAACAGTTTTTTTCACCACCAAATCAGCGTCCAGCCACGCTCGACGCTCATTAGTCGATCGGCTGATGACGCGTAGGTGGGTGGAAATAGCCGAACTTATTTGTTTACGTAACGCTATCTGCAAGGCGCCGTTGTCCCCAGTTTTTCGCCCGGAGCGTTCTACCTGGTTTATATAGCCTTGGTCATGCCTATCAAATGTCTCGGTCAGGCCCAATCGAAGCAGGGGCGTGTTGGCAAAGGCGTGATATGGGCTTAATGCGCTTATGGTTTTTGTACAATAACGCATCTTCTACGTGAGCAGAGTGATAGGGTCTTCACCATTCTGTTTCTCTTATCGATCTTTATCAAGAGATATGAAATTTGACCTGATCTTGACATGACCTCAAGTCAGATCAGGTCAAATTTTTGAATTTGACCTAACTAGGTAATCCGATATAGGATTTGATGCGCCGTGATAAGAGAAAAACGATGATGACAACAGCAGTTTTCTAGCGCTTATACATAAAAAGGTATAAGCAAAAAAACATTCACCGTGAAATTGAGCATTTGGACTTTTGCTGACCTCTGGAGCCTAAATAATTGACCCTATCTCAAATCTGAGGGAACGCTGCAGAAAAAGTGTTTCAATGGCATTTCAGTGGGTTTTTTTTACGGAAAGCTCCTAGCTATGTAAGTTACTTAGCTAGCCCAGATTATGTGAAGCAACGCTCAATTTACTCAAAATATGGGAAAATTTGACCTGTTTTGACCTCTGGTGACCTCAATATTGACCTTATCAAAAAATAATATAATTATTTTCTCTAGCAATCGTCATGGCCTACCTAACGCCGTTTTCTGCTTCTCGCTACATTGCGTAGTTTTCGAGATATTTGGGGCGGTTATCCGCTCTCCGTCGGTTTTAAGTTGGCTCAGACCCCGTCGGTGCGCAGGTTAACTTTGGTGATACCTGGAAACCAATAATATTTTGCCCCCGCTGGATAAAATCCGTGGCGCCGCCTGTGGGTCCGATCACGGCAGGGGCTCGGTGCTGGCAAAGGCATGATACGGGGCCCGGTCAGGACGAGGGCACGTTCACAACAAGGCCCACTCTTTGCAAGTTTTGTATACGGTTCCGTTACTGGTAGGGCCCCGTTCCCGGAAGGGGCCCGTTCCTGGTAGGCAGGGACTGTCATGGATTGGGTGCACCCAACCCATGGGTGCCCACTCAGTTCTTCCGATTGCATGGGTTGGGTATGCATTTTTTTTTACTTTTTATGGGTACTGGGCGGTAGAGTTCTACATGGGGCGGCTATCCCCATGGCTGGCCGAACCCCATGGCTAATGGGGTGGGCTGGACCTGGAAAATCTCTAGTTCATGGCTGTGGCTACGGCTGTGGCTTCATAGTCTACATGGGATTTGTTTTTTGCATCAATCTTATCAAACCATTCTGGTTAAAAGGGAATGTTTCCATTAACATTTATTTGAGTTGAGATGCCATTTTGCTGGATTTGGCATTGCATTAAGTAGTGTAGAAGTTAAACACCACCCAAGAGGTCCAAGTCGGAAAGTAAAATTTGAGTTTGGTTTTTGACATCTGCACAAAATAAGGCCTAGTGTATTAGTATCGCCGCTTAAGAGCCGATGTCGTCATCTCATCTTTATACAAATGTTTGATAGGTAGACTTGTTTTTAACATTTGCTATACATTAGCCTACACTAGTCTACATATTGCAGCGTGAAGGTTTTTCTCTATTTCCCAAATTCCCTTCCATATGGAACGTCATCAGCCCAATCTTTTTTTAATTAAATTGAGCACTGTTTGTGAGAACAAATGTCCGAATCGTGGTTCGGCAGCAATTACTTCATATTTTGCACCAAAGCGGCGTACATTGGACCAACTTTCAGAGAAGTGGAACATTCCCTTAAAAGAAGCCTGCATGTTGCCATAAAGTAGACTGGAAATAAAGACAAAATATAAGTTTACAAAAATATTCACGGCTGGCCATCGGCCAGCCATTGACATTTGGGAGTGGCTGTGGCTGGCTGTAGCTGTGATGCCATGGCTGTGGGGCAGCTAGGCTAAGGACAAGTTCAGCCATGTCAAACTCTAGTGTAGAGCCCGGTCCCCACCATATCCCAGATACTCAGCCCGATATCTCGTTGAGCTCATGAATCCCCCCTCGCGCCAAATTCAAGTCTGTGGCGAAGCCCTTGAGTCAATGGTGTATAAATAAGTAAACATGTCTATGCTCAGGATCCAAATCAATCGAGGGCAGTCGATACCTACCCCAGCGAGGCGACAAAACCCCGGTGAGTTCGCTTTTCTTCTAGAAAACGATAAACATGGAGCCCCAGATGCAATACCGTGCCACGACATGACGTCCATGGGTGTAGGAACTCATTTGAAGTTGGGGGCAATACTTCTCAAAATTTTGGATTTTATAGTCAATTTACTAAAAGTTTATGTTTTTATTTTGGGGTCCAAAAACAATTTTGTAGATACTCTGAAACAATAGTTTTGTAGAACTCGTCATCTCACGTATTTAAAGGTTTTTTGTTTTGCAGTTTGCTTCAAATTGATTTTTTGCGACTTTCCAAACATATTCAACCACAAATTTAATGTAGTGCCGTTACTAAAATCGGTATATCTCAATTTTTTGCGACGCAATGCTATTTTTAAATATGTCGTAAAATTGATGTACGCGAAGGTATGCCAAGTTTCACGTCGATATCTGTATTCTGCAATACATCGGATGTTATTCAGTAAAATACGAGGTGGTCACTGGTCGGATCCGACCGCCTGCCCCCCAGGTGGTCGTGGGATATGCCTCGTAATTTTGGACCAGGTATTGATACTCAAAAGTTGGGGCGTTGCCCCCCCACACACACACACTCAAAAGGAGCGGGGGCAGTTGCCCTCCACCTGCCCCCGGCTCCTACGCCTATGGAGACGTTTGATGTAAAGTTCATGACATTGTTTAACGATATACGATTAGATAACCGATTTAATTTGTTTTCGATTGGAAACAAAAAGTTGTATAGGCACTTGTCGTTTGACATATGTCAAACGTCAGCCAAAGTTCGACTTCACACTAATCTTATCAACACCTCGTTTGCTTAGCGCCAGGAAGTTGCATGTCACAGCAAACGTTGCGACGTTGCATGTCACAGCAAACGTTGCGACGTTGCATGTCAGATACCAGTGACGCTGTATGTCAGATAAGACGCACATTGCCTCGTGCACTTATCATTTGAGCCCTAACGTTAGTAAAACGTTACCTCTTCTCAACAACCTCCCGCTGAGCATCGGACCACCGCGCAGGCTTCGATCCACAGTCCGCGCTGGTCACCTTCGTCCTTCAGTCCACACTGTGGAACTTCAGTCCACCAGCAGGGACTGTGGACTTCACAGTCCCCGCTGGTCACCTTCAGTTCACACCACAGTCCCCGCTGGTCAGCTTCAGTTCACACCACAGTCCCCGCTGGTCAGCTTCAGTCCGCAGTCCCCGCTGGTCACCTTCAGTCCACAATCCCCGCTGGTCACCTTCAGTCCACAGTCCCCGCTGGTCACCTTCAGTCCTCAGTCCCCGCTGGTTACCTTCAGTCCGCAGTCCCCGCTGGTCACCTTCAGTCCGCAGTCCCCGCTGGTCACCTTCAGCCCACAGTCCCCGCTTGTTGATCCGTCCCCGACCTCGCCTCGTACCATTACTCGTGACGCTGTTTGATTGGCCGCCCGCGGCCGCCCGCTGAGTGATAGGAGCGGGCCAGCGAGACGGGAGCGCCAGTGATCTGTAGACCGTGCCGTGCATGACCTTGTGACACAGAATACAGGCGGACGCTCCAGAGCACGGACAGTGAGCGACGGTGGCGGGCACTACACATTCTTAGCGAAGTCTAATAGTGACGAATACCTACATAGAGCAAGTTCTGTGGTGGTTCTCAAAGCGTTGTATTTGCCAGCATCTTCAACAAGTAATTGGGCAAGTACCTACTGTCTTGTATACACGCCACGATCTCTCACTAAATCGATGACTTTATGAAGACATTGTGTGCTTCTAAGGCTGTGTTCTGACCCGTCAATTCTCACGGGGATTCCGGGAAATCGGTAGAGCCTTCTACCGATTTCCGTAGCAAAGAGTTAACAGGAATACCAATGTATGAGCACATTGCCGAACTGCAGTAGAGTAAAATTTATCGTCGAGGCGCTTTGAAACATATAACTGGTGACCTTGTGAGGTTAATTTAAAATTTGACCTGAGGTCAAGGTCATTTGGTAACCCGGGAAGGTTATGTTGCATATGGGTCGATGCAGCCAGACGAGACAAACACAGTGGTGTCAACCGCTCGTCTCTATCTCATTTATATCTAGAGTTACTAGCAAATCATTGTTGATGACCTCAGATGACCTCAGATGACCTTGTAGAGATCACTGAGCAACAATTGTACCTTGATCATCCAGAATGTGCTAAAATAACATGATTCTGAAAAAATATCCTGATCTAACTTATATTTTCTGAAAAGGAAGCATTTTATTATTTTCCCATTCACTTATCATGGGGAGGTCAGAAAATTGACCTGACCTTAGGTCACCGATACAAAAAAAAAACAAACAAGCTGTAAGTACTTATAATCTTATGAAATTCTACAAGTTTCAAATCTTTCGGACAAAAACTGTGGCTTTTGCACGATCACAAACATTTTGGAAGGCAATGTCACTTAAAGTGACCTGGTGACCTGACCTCAGATGACTTGAAGTAAATTTTTGTCAAAGTGTGGGAAATTGATGTTTAAACAGCTGTGCAAAATTTGGTGGCGCTGCGTGCCGCCGTTTTCTCACTATTCCGGAAAAACCTCAGGGAGGTCAAAATGACACCCCCACCAGGGCGAGGGTTAAATGTTAATTCATTTCTAGCTTTCCTCAATCATTTCTGAGTTTTTAAAGGTGGACTGTTTCCTTTAAACATGTATGTATAACATTCCAAGAACTGAACAGCTACCAACGGTAGCTTTGCGCTGTTGGTTTTGACCGGACGCCACATGCTCTGGCTGTTTTGCATTATTATTCAAATTCTTCAGCTACCCACGGATGCTAACGATCGGCTGACCCAACGTCGCAATGCTTTCACCCTCCGCCTCCGTCAATTAAGAACCGAGATTTTCATCTAAAATAATATAATGGGGCACGTGGCACGTGGCGTGGAGCACGTGACTCTCACTCGGCAGAGGAGCTAAGAACACGACACTTAAAAAAGATAATTGCGCCAGCTATCTTCCGCGGTGGCTGGATATCCCCGTAACGTGCCGAGCAATCACTTGATTAGTTTTCGTCACCTGACTCAGCTCAGAAGAACCGAGCCTTACGTATAAACATATGATATCTGAGAACAGAGTAAGGCATATAGTTCATCTTCCTCATTTACTCTCGTCTCTGTAGAGGCATAAAATCAAAATTGCCTTTGCAGCAGTCAATATCCAGCTATTTACAGTAAAATATGGACAAAATGTGCGCGACTTCGCGGCTTGACACGGGTTTTGTTATTGCTTATACAAACTTGGAAAATGAGAAAATGAAATCCTTTAAGTGTTTTGCAGAGGCTTTCCTTGGCCGTTATTGCTTGCCCCAGGGCCCACTCTCTTCATAAAAAACTGTTAGGGGGACATGTTAGCTAGTCTGCCGAACTACCAAAAAGGCGACACGAACGCAAAGACGCGAACATCGGCACCCGGAAGCTGCTCCAGTGGTGCCCAATTTGCTGGACCGAAGAGCTGATTAATAGTGGGGGTCAGGCGAGGACCATCTCCCCGAGCCATATCCCCCAAGGTATTCCAGATGCACATGTGTATCTGGAAAATAATATTTATTTATTTATGTATTTATCTGGACGGGTGCAGCCGACACCCACACAGTGCGGATCGATCGAGTACAATATAAATTTCTGATATGGCTTCTATCGAACACAACACCCGGACACGCCGCTTCCCTGGCATTTGCTGATCTTTTTAGTCACTTTCGGATAACTTCATTAGCCTCACGTCGAGTTCAGCACGACCTACCTTTCAGCAGGAATATTCTCAACTCAAAATTATATTTTTTGTATCCTTGTATACAGCATTTCACTTCATGCACCTGCTCGATCGATCCGCACTCGCAGACTGTTTTATGTGCCCCGTCCACGAGTGAACATCCGTGAAACGGGGTTTATTCTGCAAGGTACCACATCTAGTTAACTACTTTTTAAGCAGCGTTCCAGAGGCAGACGTTTTTGCAGACGCTTCTAGGTACTTTTAAAGTCCGTATACTAACTTACGTTGCATCTCTTTAGCACTTTTTAGCCTACGGTGTTTTTTTACGAGCACTGTTTTTTACCTTTACATTGTATCATATTTTGTTTGGATGTTTTTATATTTTTATTTTTTCGTCGTTATTTGGCACCATTTTTTATTGTGCATGTATTTATACGCGTTGCAAGTATATTTATATTGTAGCTGACTACTGTCTAAGTCCGTGCCTTTTTGACTTCAAACCTGTTAGTGGTCTGGTGGTGACCCTGTTGGTGTGATCGCTGAATAAATTAAATAATTTTTTTTATATATTAAACAACATCATGGTGCCTCATAAACACGGGGCATCTGCCCCTGAGTCAAAAAGGACATAAAAAAATCAGGGACCAATAGGAGTCAGGCGTTTCACACAAACAGGTACAACATGTCATATTTGAGTATAACATTGCTAAATCATTACCGATCAGTCATCCTCACCCAAACTTGGGACTTCTTAAAAGCCTATTCTTCGCACCTCGCCTTTAACCAGATGGGGGCTGCATATCCGCGCATGGCTTTGCTGGCAGGCCGTTGAAATTTTGGTAACGATGGAGTATAAAAACCTGCGCTTTCCTACTCAGACTTTATTCTGAGGGGTCACAAGGTGGTCCGGATGGCCTGAGTGGAGTGATGATGAATTTTTGTATTCTTGGCGATCAAGAACCATGGGAGAGTGTCTCGGGCTCGGATATACACCGGATCTTATTAAGAAGCGTGAGGCTGTGATACATAACAATGAACATGTTCTCGGCTGTGAGCCATTTAAACTCCCGTAGCACGTCACTGAGGTGGTCGTTCTTCCTGCGACCGGAGATGACTCTAGCGCCAAAGTTAAGTACTCGCTGAAGGCGACATAGCTGCGTTTTGTGGTTACTCCATAGACTGTCACACAGTAAACGAATCAGGGGAAATCACCAACACATTACACAGTGGATCACAGTGGGCTGTAGGACCGGCCACGTCGTAAGTCTTGTTACTGGCCAGAATCTCAGTTAGCGCGTACGCTAACTCCCCATTCTGTCCCTAGCAACAAGCTCCCACGCTTACCTCTCAGCGATGACGTGTTTGGCTGTTAAGGCCGGTCCTTCGGCCCCTCCCCCGGCGTGCGACGCTGGACCGAATGGCCCTTCCTTGTTTCCCTAGGCACGCCAAATACGCCAAACGGAGCACCCTGGACTACCCGCTACCCAGGCTCACACACACCCGCGCGTGGACACCCGCCAACACGAAACACGCTAACACGGTGAGGCACTCTGAGCTAGGTAGGCTGCGGGGTTGGGGGGTTGGGGGGGGGGGGAATCGGTTGAGGCGAGGGGGGCAGCACCTGCGGCCAGGCCGGGAGCCGGAGCCGTCGCGGCGGGCGCCGAGAGACGCGCACCGGGGAGCGCCAGCGGTACGCTGNTGCTCTCATTGAGCCAGACACTGTCAGCAATAAGAGCCGAGAGACACTCCACACTGCCTCTGTGCGAAGCCGCGCTGAGTACATTAAACCGAGACTGAGTTCATTGAACGCCTCGCTGCTACCCAGCGAAATGACTCTGTTGGGATGGAGAAGGGCTTTGCTTGCTTGGATTATGGCACATATAAGGGAGGCGGGTCATTGAGTCCCCCGTGCGCCACTGCACGCACCACGCGCACCGGAACCGTCGCAGCGCACCGGAACTGTCGCAGCGCACCGGAACCGTGACACGTGGGATGAGAGGTGGGGGTGGGGGACGCTGAGCTAATGACCGGCGGAGCGACCACTAATTAGCTCCGGGGTAGACTCCGACCCCCCCCCCCCTGGTCCGCCCCGTCACGTCTCCCACGCACAGCTGAACAGTGGCGGACGGTGGTCAGGCGGTCACGGGTTGGAACTGGGAGGTAGACACCGCCAAGGAAGATGGTGTCATTATGTTAGAGCTGGGGTTAGGTAATCATATAATTGCATGGAATTGTAATAAATTGTCTGCAATGCAATATATGTACTATACTGTTCAAAGTATATAGGTACATACCTATTATAGAACCAGCAAATAACAAACGTTAGAAGACGTCGGATCTCGGAAAATAACACAAGTAAACAAGATAGGAAGATTTCGTTCACAAATCACATATTGTGTAGAAAAGCTAAATTTACCATAAAGCTTTCGAGTAAAGCTTTGAAATGAAGCCTTACATATCACAATACCTATATGTCCTCCATGGGTGACGGCACTCTGACGCGACGGTCAGTGGGTGACGTCACTCCCACAACTGATGGCGGAGGGAGGCCTGCCCAGGGCTGGTAAAAAGTGCAAACATAATACATAAAGTAGGCGCCAGTAAATACCCTTTCAAGTTTGCTTCGGGGCCGAAAAGGCCAATCTGCACAAAAGCTTTTTACTTTGAACCCCTGGCCTGGACACGTCGATGGGGCCACTGGCTGGCCCGAATGGACCCCTTGGCGAGTGAGAAGGGCCCAAAACATGCCGAATGAGCCCCTAGCCACCACAGAGGGGTTCTCAGGTCACGGGGCCACTTTGTTTCGGCCAGATTTGGTCCGACGCCACCGAAACCATTTTTACCAGCCCTGGGCCTGCCGTCCACCGCACCACCCTCTCCCACAGCTGATGGCCGAGGGAGGCCGAGTATCCATCATCAGACAGTCCCGCCGCCGCACTCAGCACACACGCGTCACTGGCGCGCGCGAGACACAACTGACGCAGCTTCCACGTCATTGGCGGCGATTGCGGCGCAGCTCACTGATGGATCGCCGCAGGGCAAACAAAGACGGCCGGCGCACGAGCCGTGTTATCTCCCGAATTCATCGGCGTCTATTGCTGTGTCAGCACAGGCGGTGGTCCCGCGCGCTGACCCCCCTATTCCCCCCCCCCTGGCCCCGCCCCGTCGGCCGGCCGGCGCGCTATATTGAATCATTCCACACAGATCGGCAATAGCCCGCTCGCGAGACTGGAGTGCCGTGGAGGGGGAGGGGGGAGGTAGTGGGGGGCTGCGGAGTGTGTGGGGGGGAAGGGGGGGGAGGTCGCCTGAGCTCGCTGCGGTGCACATGAGCGAATCCAGAATAGCAAAGTTTTTAGGGCGATAAAACAAATTTGGTTTAGATGAATAAAAAACACATTGGATTTTGCTTCTCTATTCATTAATAACTGACGGCGGATGGCAGATTGAAAACAAACTTTACTGTAGCCCAGTGCCCCCCCCCCCTGGATCCGCCAGTGCGCCAGTGCGTCCCTTGCTCGTGTGACCAGCTGTTCGGCAGATGGTCCGAGCCGTTCCTACTACCGGCGTCGGCCTTTATTGTAGGGTGTGTTTACGAGCGGCTAGGCCCTCGATCCACGCACTGCAGACACATCTGGAAAGGACCAGTAAAAACCACTTGTCTCGAGCAAGTAGGCGCGTGGCGAGGGCAGACGGCGCCCCAGCGAAACAGGGGGAAAGAGTGGAGGGCCACTGCCGTCCCGTGTTTGTCTCGTTGGTTACGAGAAAGAAATATATGTACCGTCATGTAGAGTTAACAATTGCAGTAGTTTACGACATGTGTTTTATGAAACATATAATGCACATTGCACATTATCAAAAAATCATTTTGAGGGAGAGCATACGGCAGCAGAACACTCCCCAAGCACAGCTTGTTTCCTACACACAAAGCAAACACCCTCTCACGGCGCTAAGCATTTCACTCATTTATGATGTACGTTTTACGAAGTAAATGCGACACTTTAAAAAATAGTTCACCTTCAACATGTGTTTTGAACTGAGATAGCAGTTGTGTAGCCCGTGTTGATAAACCCTGACCTTCAAGTTGTCTGGACTGGAAAGGCTCTCCAGACGAATATATTTGACTTTTGGTAGGAGGAAGGTGGGCCATAAATAAAGAATGTCAAGAATGTGGGCCATAAATACAGCCATCAGCTCAGAGGGTTGTCATCTCTGCAACCGCCAATGCTATTGGCTAAGGGTCCAATGCAAAAGAAAAACTACGCATGTTAATCGCCCGAATAACGTGTCATACGTGAGTCTTCCTAGAAACGTGACGTCAGTTGTGACCATAGCGCATCGACATTTGTGGCGCGGTTTGCCACAAATGTCGCAAACCGTTCCCTTTAAACATTAGCGAGGGAGTGATCCAAGTGACGTCACCACCCCTGAGTCGGATTCGGACAAATTGACTGATGATTCTAGCTTCTTACCTATAGGGCCTGACTAGAGTATGAATATAATTTTGATAAAATTAATAATGTTTGTCCTGAATTAGCACTATTTTTGACAATACGAAAAGAAGTTGTATTTCAAATTATAATCAAATCGTGTTTGGAAAAAAGTGAACTATTTCCTTTGATGATAAAAGAGTTACAGACATAACTCCGTGAAGACATTTGACCGTTGGCTGTAACTCCGTGAAGACACCTGACCGTAGGCTGGAGTTTACCGCGGTCCGCTCACTTTTCTGACGTTATGATGATAACCGTTATTGTTACCTATATCTTATCTCGCTTTGTCATTGTAGTCAAAACTCAAACTTAATTGCTAATAAAACAATCACCCCAATATGCGATCCAGTTCATACAGCGACTGTGCTGTCTTCCTGGACTGAGCAAATTTCTTTACTTTTTCTCCCTTCGGAGTATTTAAGACCTTGTTATTTATGTATGGCTGTGTTTTTCAAAAGATGTGTAAATGTTCAACAGACCGATGGTAATGTGACATCCAGACGTCAATCGCAAAAACTGCAGCAATCCTGAGCAAAGTCCTACTCCTAAGCGGTCAAAGCCGTGCAATTCCCAGCCGGTATTTCGGCGGGCTTATTATATTTATAGAAGTTGATTATGCTCTTACAATATTGCAGCTTAGCTGGCATACAAGATGAAGTAAAATGACTGGAGCAGAAGTGCAAAATCTTACGCACTCACCCACGTGCGAAGGTGACCGATTTGCAACTTAGATGAGCTGATGTGACTCATTTGTACTTTTAAATAATCAACTTATTAGTTATTACATAATAATGTAGAAATGTTTAGCTTTTTGGGGGAAATGTTTAAATATTAAGTGCTTTGTAAATAATTTTGGTACTTTTAAATCTTTTCAGGTGTTAAAGACACATTAAGTTTTTTACCACTCCAAAAGTACTCCAAAGACAGCGGCTGAGCGCTGCAGAATCTTACGCACAAAGCGGGTGACCCTATTCCTTTACCATTGCGACTTTGACGAAGTGTGCGCACTTTGTTGTGACCATTGTGACCATTGCGTGAAGGTTACCTTCAGGCTTCAAGCGACATGCACATTTTCCTTCATGTGGTGTCTCCCGACGAGCTGAATTATTGTGACTCATTTTGCGTTTTGTGTTCGCGTTCGTGACCATCTTGACACTTTTTGCACCTCTGCTGGAGATCAGCGCTGCATTCCAAAATCGCAAACATAACAGCACCGGATCGCGGAGGCACCCTTTTTGCAGTATAAGACGGAGCCCACGAGACATCGTTATAACTCAGCTCAGTCTTCGTCAGTGGTGGAATCAGTAGTGTACGGTGAAAATCAGTGCCGGAACCAGTAGTTACTTGAGTCGGAATTCGGAAGTCAGTGTCAGCACACCGTTTGAAGCCGCCTCAAACGGAGAGTCTCGCCGCCTATACCAGTCCCACTTCCGGCGGCCAGTTTGGCCTGCCTTTGGTCTGCCGACGAGGGATCACCGCGCTCCGACGGCGGCACTCGGTTCTAATCGTGCACGTCTCTTGTGAAGAGCAGCGTGTGTGAAGGCTTACGTCACAAACCGAAGCCATCTGTGGCCCGCCGCCGCCGCCGCCGCCGCCGCTACCACCACCGCCATCTCGGCTAGGTGAGTGTTGGGCCTTCACTTCCTTGTCAGTCACATCACATCACGTCAGTCACATCCCGTCACGTCACGGCTCGTGACGTCACGGCAGTCACAGCCGATCCAGAGCGGGGACGCCCTCTCCAGAGTCGTCCATCAGCGCCCCCCAGCTGTCAGGGTGTCACTTACAGCGCGATCTCACACTCTGCCGCGGCTAATGGCGCCTGCAACACGGCACACGTGGCACGTGCCGCCGCGCTGCAGCACGTCATTTCACCCCCCACAACCCTCCCTGCGGTCCCCTCTGGTGGAGGCACTTTTCCCCTCGCCCGCACACCCTTCATCCTACCTCCAATCAGTCCTCGCTGGACGAGTAGGAACCACAGGCCCGGGACGGGTAGGAAATCAAGGCCTTTCCGGGATTGCGAGAGCCAGCTTATGGCCGCCGGTAGTGGAGAATCCACAGGCTGGATGGCAGAACCGACAGGGCCCGCCGGGACGGAGAACCCCAGGCCGCCGGGATGGAGAAGCACAGGCCGGGATGGAAACCACAGACCCGGGACGGAAGAAAGGCCACAGGCCCGCGAGAAAGAGAACACAGACGCGGGAGCGGGAGTTAACCACAGCCCGGGACGGTAGAGACCACAAGCGCCCGGGAAAGAGATACACAGGCCCGTGCGACAGGAGAACCACGACGGCCCGGAAACGGAAGAACCCACAGGACCCCGGAGACGGAGACCCAGGCGGGGAACGAAGAACCACAGCCCCGAGAAACGGGAGAACCACACGGCCCGGGACGGAGAATCACAGGCCACGGGGACGGGAGACCACAGGCCAGACGAGACGGAGAACCATTCAGGCCGGGCACGAAGAACCACAGGCCCGGGAACGAAGAACAAGCCTGGGACGGAGAACCACTGGCCCGGGACGGAGAACCAAAGGCCGGACGGAGAATCACAGGCCGGGACGGATAACTACAGCCCGGGACGGGAGAACCACAAGCCCGGACGGAGAACCACAGCCCCGGGACGGAGAACCATAAGGAAAAGGCCGGGACGGAGAACACAGCCGGGAACGGAGAACCACAGGCAGCCCCGGGACAGAGAAAACACACGGCAGCCCCGGGACAGAGAACCACAGGCCGTGGACGAGAAACCACAGAGGCCCGGGACGGAGAACACAGCCCCGGGACAGACGAACAGCAGGCCCGGGACGGAGAACCAACAGGCCCGGACGGAGAACCAAGTCAAGCCCCGGAGAAAAACCAACAGGTCCCGACGGATAAACCACAGGCAGCCCGGACGGAGACACAGGCCCGGGACGGAGAACCCAGGCCCGTGATGGAGAACCACAAGGCGGGACGGAGAAACCACAGGCGGGGACGGAGAACCACAGGCAGCCCCGGGACAGGAGAACCACAAGGCCCCGGGACGGAGAACCACAGGCCCCGGGATGGAGAACCACAGGCCGGGGAGGGAGAACCACAAGCCCCGGGACGGAGAACCACAGGCCCGGGACGGAGAACTACAGGCCCCGGGACGGAGAACCACAGATGACAGACAGGCAGTCAGCAGCGACTGGCTGGGTCCCAGCGGAGTCAACCCGCTGCCGGCAACGGCACTGGGAAAACAGTGCCACACATCTCCTAAACTGTGAACTTATGCGAACAAAAACAAACTCAGAAGCGTTCTTTCATCGGAAGCCTTTGAGCACTACGGGCCGCGATGATCGGAGCTTCAGGCTGTGCCGGGGGATCGTATCAAGTTTGTGACTGCTGGACTCCCAGCAGTGATGACTGTGTCTCTCTCTGTCGAGTCCGAAATCTGGCACGGGATGTTTTTAGCTCGGGTCGCTCGGCTCTCAGCTCTCGAGTAACGAACGGCGCCGTCGAGAACCGGAGGGCAGCTCAAGGGCCGGTAATGCGCCTGCCGAAGCGTCGATCCCGACACCTGCCAAATTGTGTTAGATGTGGTGTGCCGAGCGCTGCCAGCACAGCTGTCTGATCGACGGGACTTCAGGACGGGGCCGCGGGGCCGGACTGACCCAACAGCAGTGCGAGTCCAGAACTGCGACACCTGCGACACCAACTGCGACACCAACTGCGTATACCAGTTGGGCTGCTTCGCTTGGTGCAAGATAAAATATCCGGCTGGGTAGCTTTACATGGTGGGTTTGATTATGTTTTATCCGGGTAGATTATTTGGTGCAAGAGGCCTCTGACCTGACCAAACCACTTACCGCAGCGCGCATTATCGTGTGTTTCCAAACGGCAGCAGTGCAACACAAACCGCCTAACGCAAATCGCATGATCATATGCTCCCCAACGTATTTTCGGAACAAAGAAACAATTTGTCCCGCCAGGCGGAAATAGAGACATGGGATTCAAACGTAATTACTCGGGTTCGGTCAAGCGTCTGACACACGCCTGAAAATAGCCATGCAGATGGAAGCCGAGCTGCGTTCAGTTCTGACTACACCTGGTGCCCACCTGCCCTGGTCCCGAGGGAGGATAAATCAGCGGCCCGCCCGCCTTACCAGCCCAGTTACCAGCCCGGCCGGCTACCGCTACCGTGCAGTAACCAGATGCCGCGCGCACAGACCAAGACCAGGCGAGACGTGCGGGACCTTACATTATTCATGAGGTAACTGATCCGTGCGAAACGGCCGACGCGAGCGAGCGAGGTTTCGACGCGAGCGAGGTGGCTGTGTTGTATTGCCAGCGAAGGTCAGCTGACTCAGGACAGCATCTCAAGTATACTAAACTTTTTTAATCAAGTTCGCACTTCGCATATCAGGTCAAGGTCAGGTCAAAGGACAAAATAGAGACATTTGAGTTTATGGACCATACTTTCAATCCAAAGCCTTTGATTGCAACCACGATCACCCAAAGTACATAAAATACAACATACGCAAAATAGAGACCACAAATATTGCTGTCACTCCCTGCATATTGGTCTTAAGATCTAAAGCTCGTTTAAATAGGAGATCCGTTAGGAGATCGCAGATCCTGAAGCATCTTAGGCCGAGGGATCCAGGAGGATCCCATATCTGCATGCATTTTACGCAAAGGGATCACGGGGATCCAACATCTTCATTCATTGTATCCCAAGGAATCCACTGGGATGCCCAGATCCAACTTCGGGATTCAAGCACAAGTCTGATGAACAAGCACCGATGTTTATTAAGCCGTTTTCACGATGGATTATTTTTGCGCGAAATGTTTTAAAATGTATTTAGTAGTAGCCGTTTTCACGAATGGAACTAATTTGCGAAAAAAAATGTTTTAACCCTCGCCCTACGGGACCGTGGGACGAGGGTTAAAACATTTCTCGCAAATTAGTCCATCGTGAAAACGGCTACTAACAGAAACATTTTAAAACATTGTAAAATGTTTTGAAAACATTTCGCGGCAAAATAATCCATCGTGAAAACGGCTATGATCTCGGTAGCGAAATTGACGGGGTATACCGTTCATGACTTGTCCGGTTTTCTCTTCGCGTTATGTAACCACTCACTTTCGGACCTTAAAACTGTGTCTGAGGCTCGCTCGTTGGAGCACTACTGTTGTAATTCAAAGTATGTAACTTAGAGCAGCTGGCATCCGTTCGACTGACGCTACCCGGAGCACCTCAGACGCCTCAGTGCAGCAGTCCTGTGGCACATATCCACGGACTACATACATACCTGATATCGCAGCCAGTCCAGGGTACCGGACAGTACCACCGGAATGTGTGGTAGGCAAGGTACCTGCCAGGATACTGGACAGAGTACTGCTCAAGGAGTACTCAAGGCGTCCCATTACACGCCGAGCTGCGCCAGGTACGACACACGACTGGTGCTTTGAGGCGGCGTAAGACGAGGAGTCCCCGTGATCACCACCATGTCACCCTCGGGTCACAGCTGGTCCCCCAGGTCACCACCGTGTCACCCCTGTGTCATCCCCAGGTCGCCGTCGGCGAAGACAGACACCATGGGAGGCGACGCATAACGAGGCCCTGCCCCCGTGTTTCGCTAACGAACAGCTCAGTCTGAGGCTCGCAGGACCTCCTGGGAGCTGTCAACAACACCATAAGCCTCCGCTACATCAGTCCCCCACGCCTCGGGGCCGCCGCGCACCGAGCTGTTATCGCTCCGGAAGGGGTGCCGAACGAAGGGGGGGTGGCGTCAAGCTGCATAGCAGGAGGTCTCCTGGCTGCGAGGTACAGTACAGACTGTACTGTACCTCGCAGCCAGTCTGTACTGTACTCTACAGTACAGACTGTGCTCTCTTGAACCCGCGAACCTGTGGACATTTGGTGTTGTTGTTGTTGAAAAGCGTGTGTTCTGTTTCAGTGATGCACCTGATGCGTAATAATGCTCTAAAATCCGTTGCTGAGACTTTGATGTGCTGCAATGCTCAGCCAGGGCGCCATACTATCGATTGTGTCGAGCTTACAAGCCTCATCTCATTTGTACTGCACTTTACAGAGTGTCGGCGAGTCGCCTTTGGAGACATTGTCACATCAATCCCGGACTGGGGACCGAAACGCTCCCGTTCGAAGCGACGGTGTTTATAGATTGTGACATAGAGGTGGCAAGACGTGGACCCGGGGACCCGGTCTCTAGACCCCCAGTCTGCACCCACTTGGTCCCAGAGTGGGTTCCGCCAAATGATGCCGGGTACAGACTGGGTCCACCTTATGTTTCTTCCTGGCTTCACGCAAGTAGGAACACTGATATGCAGGTTGCTTTGTGATGTTGGCCATTCTGAGCTGTATGTATTTGCAACTACAAGAGTCAGTTTACTTGCACTAACTGTAGGGTGCACATTAGGGTAGTCCTTATTTATACAATTTCGAAATATGACTGGGCCGCCCACTAATATTGTTCCTTTAGAAGAATAAATGTCACCTACAATATATAAAAAATAAATATTAATATTTAGAGGTCGCCCAAGGAACATTAAATTTCACACTTTATTAACATTATGGTGCTACGTCAAATAGCTGATCGATGACTTTTCTTTTTCAACAGTAGCTATAGCCGTCTTAAACGAGGGTTTTATGCATTTGTATTGTGTATTGTTCACTGTACCAGGCAAGCGTGTTCACTATGAAGGTACATCACTATATCAGACGAACGGGTTTACTGCGTACGCACTGCACCAGGCAGGCATGTTCAGTGTTCATTCTGTACGTCACTGTGACTGTGTCATGCAGTGTGTTCACTTTGTACGTTGAACCAGGCCTTCAGGTACAGCCTTACAGCGAACACGGAGATGTCGCGAAGGCCATACTCCTCGCGTACCGTGAGTCAGAACTGCCGGCGAAAGAGCCATATATTGAAGGAGTAGATGATTTTGCCATCCATCGTGTATGATGAGTGGGTCCGCGGTATCGGAACGGCGCCGTCACACTGCCACCAAGGAAGGCGCGCGCGAGGATTAGCATCTTCCTGTAGTCTTCGTGCGGCTGCTGTTCGTCCAGTTGCTGTTCAATGAAGCGAAGAACGTCATCTTTCACATCGATGATCTCGGGCTGCAACTCGTCGCTCGTGAACGCATCATTGAAGTCTGCCTGGTTGATTGAACGCCACTGCGCCTGGAATCGCTTGAACATGATCACTTCCGGTGCCGAGCTTGATCCCATGCATGCCGAGAAGACGGCGCCAATTACCAGCTCCATGATGTGATGGCGACACGCCAGTTACAGAAGCTCGACGCCGAGGTCCCGTTCGATGAGCGGACAGGCGCCGTTCAGCCGGCCCGTATTGGAGCTGGTTGTGTCAAAACACCGCACAGATGTTGTTCTCGAGGCCTCAGTTCTTGATGCAG
The DNA here is from genome assembly GCA_014673585.1 of Semibalanus balanoides. Classification (NCBI taxonomy): domain Eukaryota; kingdom Metazoa; phylum Arthropoda; class Thecostraca; order Balanomorpha; family Balanidae; genus Semibalanus; species Semibalanus balanoides. Next base: position 28,155 of record VOPJ01005919.1, read on the forward strand.
CGCGTCACGGCGTCGGCCTGTGCACGACCCCTCCCGGTTGGCAGCTTCGGAACACCCAGGAGCTGCAGAAGCATCTTGCCGGAAACAAGCACAGGAAGGCGGTTCACGGAGTTGTGCCCGGTGATGTCCAGCATCAGCTTTCCATCCCAGTGTACAACGAGTGGGCCCGCCCGCTTCCTTCAGTCTGCATTGCCGGCTCTTTCGGTGCCTGCAGTCCGGTTTCGGCAATGGTGCTTCGGGCTAAATTCACTATGTCGTGACATGTCATGACCAAGACTCTTGGCTGTCACGCGATGACCAGCCACTGCCTGTCGGTCCGAGATTATTGTGCCGGTCCAAGCGTGACTGCCAAGTTTGGTGACATGAATCCCCTTCCTTCCGACGGTTTCGCAGGGGGTTACTGTAGAACACGAAGGTTCCGGGTAGCCTCATCTTTGGATGATTCCTTCTGCTGATTGACGAATGCAAGCTGCTGCTTGACGAAGACGCCAGAGTCGCCACGGCACTCGTCGAGGCCGACGTCTCGCCAGCGCGGCGACGGTAGTGTCCATTCTTATTCTCGGCTTTGTCCTTTCGTTCCTCCTTCTCCGCGATGGTCTTATCCACCGTCGTCATGCAGCCGAGCCTCCTCTTCTCACGTTGAGCCAGCAGGAATGCCCTGTCNCTTATTTATAAAATTTCGAAATATTACTGGGCCGCCCTCTTATATTGTTTCTTTAGAAGTAGAAATGTCACATACAAAATAAAATAAAAATTAGAGGTCGCCCAAGGAACATTAAATTTCACACTTTATTAACATTATGGTGCTATGCCAAATAGCTGATCGATAACTTTGTCTTTTTCAACTAGTTAGCGATAGCCGTCTTAAACGAGGGTTTTATGCATTTGTATTGTGTATTGTTCACTGTACCAGGCAAGCGTGTTCACTATGAAGGTACATCACTATATCAGACGAACGGGTTTACTGCGTACGCACTGCACCAGGCAGGCATGTTCAGTGTTCATTCTGTACGTCACTGTGACTGTGTCATGCAGTGTGTTCACTTTGTACGTTGAACCAGGCCTTCAGGTACAGCCTTACAGCGAACACGGAGATGTCGCGAAGGCCATACTCCTCGCGTACCGTGAGTCAGAACTGCCGGCGAAAGAGCCATATATTGAAGGAGTAAGACCTTTGCCATCCATCGTGCATGTGGAAATGGGTCCCGGGTATCGGAACGGCGCCGTCACACTGCCACCAAGGAAGGCGCGCGCGAGGATTAGCATCTTCCTGTAGTCTTCGTGCGGCTGCTGTTCGTCCAGTTGCTGTTCAATGAAGCGAAGAACGTCATCTTTCACATCGATGATCTCGGGCTGCACCGTCGTCGCTCGTGAACGCATCATTGAAGTCTGCCTGGTTGATTGAACGCCACTGCGCCTGGAATCGCTTGAACATGATCACTTCCGGTGCCGAGCTTGATCCCATGCATGCCGAGAAGACGGCGCCAATTACCAGCTCCATGATGTGATGGCGACACGCCAGTTACAGAAGCTCGACGCCGAGGTCCCGTTCGATGAGCGGACAGGCGCCGTTCAGCCGGCCCGTATTGGAGCTGGTTGTGTCAAAACACCGCACAGATGTTGTTCTCGAGGCCTCAGTTCTTGATGCAGCGCGTCACGGCGTCGGCCTGTGCACGACCCCTCCCGGTTGGCAGCTTCGGAACACCCAGGAGCTGCAGAAGCATCTTGCCGGAAACAAGCACAGGAAGGCGGTTCACGGAGTTGTGCCCGGTGATGTCCAGCATCAGCTTTCCATCCCAGTGTACAACGAGTGGCCGCCCGCTCCTTCAGCTCCATTCCGCTCCTTTCGGTGCTGCAGTCGGTTTCGGCAATGGTGCTTCGGCTTATCACTATGTCGTGAATGTCATGAAAAAGACTCTTGGCTGTCACGCCGATGACAGCCACTGCCTGTCGGTCCGAGATATTGTGCCGGTCCAGCGTGACTGCCAAGTTTGGTGACATGATCCCCTTCCTTCCACGTTTCGCAGGGGGTTACTGTAGACACGAAGGTTCCGGTAGCCTCATCTTCGGATGATTCTTCTGCTGATGACGATGCAAAGCTGCTGCTTGACGAAGACGCCAGAGTCGCCACGGCACTCGTCGAGGCCGACGTCTCGCCAGCGCGGCGACGGTAGTGTCCATTTCTTCTTCTCGGCTTTGTCCTTTCGTTCCTCCTTCTCCGCGATGGTTTTGTCCACCGTCGTCATGCAGCCGCGCCTCCCCTTCTCACGTTGAGCCAGCAGGAATGCCCTGTCCTCGTTGTTCTTCATGGAGAGTGCGTCGGAGTGCGCCACGTCAAATAGGTCGTCCAGAACGTCAACGAACGCTTTCTCATTATTCCCCTGGGTCGCCGATTTCCGGTTGTGATGCTTCTGAGTTCTGAGTGGACACTTGGCAAATAGCTTCAGCACCTTCTCATAGCATCGATCTTACACAATACAATACACAATACAAATGCATAACACCCTCGTTTAAGACGGCTATAGCTACTGTTGAAAAAGAAAGACATTGATCAGCTATTCGACATAACACCATAGTGTTAATTAAGTGTGAAATTTAATGTTCCTTGGGCGACCCCTAAATATTAGTATTTATTTTTTATATTTTTAGGTGACATTTCTACTTCTAAAGGAATAATATTTTGGGCGGCCCGACAAAAAATCAAAAAAATATTTTCGCCCATACATCTAAGGACCACCCTAGTGCAGAGCATGACGAATCGGTAGACATGTCATTAGCAGGGGCGTATCCAAGGGGGATCCTAGGGATCCTAGGATCCCCCTGAGCCCTCAAAGGGCCCTTTTCGAGGCTCGGCGAGCCCTTTTCGGCGCGCATAGCTTGTCGAAAAGGCCCGACGAGAACGCGCAAAGTGCGATATTATGGGCTCGTTATGAGTCGGAAGACCACGTGAAGCGTGACCTTGTGAGTTTAGAGCACTTCAGAGGGCCTTTAGTGCCTGCAGGGCCCTCTCTGAAAGACCAGAGGGCCTCTTAGGCGTTCAAAAGAGCTTTGTGCATGTCAGAGGGGCTCCTGGCCAGACCGAAAGGGCCCCTTATCGGGTAAGAGGGCCCCTGAACACGTCGAATGCGTCCCTTTGCAGCACAGAGGGGCCCCTGAATAGGTCGGAGGGCCCTCTGAGCATATCGGCAGGGCGACAAAGCAGCCAGCGCAGTCCCTTGTCAGGTCTAAAGACTCCTTAGCAGGCTGGAGGGCCCTTGGACAGACCAGAGGGGCCCTGGAAAGTTGAAAGGGTCCTTTGCAGTGGAGGGCCCTTGACCAGACTGAAGGGGACCCTGATCAGGTCAGAGGGCCCCTGAACACGTTTGAATGGAACCCTTGCCACAAGAGGGGCCCCTGGGCAGGTCGGAGGTCCCTCTGAGCATTTGGTAAGGTGACAAAGCAGGCAAGCGCAGTTCCCTTGCCAGATTAGAAGGGCCCCTTAGAAGGGCTGGCGAAGCCCCTGGACACATCAGGAGGGGCCCTTGGAAAGTTTAAGTTGCCCTGTACAGATCGAAGGGGTCCCTGATCAGACCAAAAGGGACCCTGGGCGGGTAAGAAGGTCTTCCTGACATGCAAATTGGCCCCTAGTCACACGCGAGGAGCCAGGGCAGGGCAGAGGGCCCGAGCATGTCGACAGGGCGACAAGCAGCAGCGCAGCCGACCAGAAGAGTCGCTGAGCAGATTAGAGGGGCTCCTGGGTAAGTCAGAGAGGCCCCTGGTTAGACCGAAATGGTCCCCTTGGAGGTTAGGAAGCCTTGACATGACGGATGAGCTCCTAGCCAAGCTGGAGGGCCTCTGGGTAGTCGGAGGCCCTGAGCATGTCAACAGGGCGACAAAGCAGCTAGTGCTGTCCCTGGCCAGGTCCAAGGGACCTTTGAACTGGCGAATGGGCCCCTCCCTTGACACATGAGAGAGACTTCTTGGAATGTCAGTGTTCCCTGGTCAGAGCGGAAAGGCTCAAAGCAAGTAGATATTAAATAGAAGGATTTATTTCACAATACAAATATCAAAATCGGAGCTTTAGGGTATATTGAAACACCCTTCGTCAGCGATTATGAGGCATTTGGTAACACGCGAAAACTCAGATTTAAATATTTTTGTGGAGTAAACCTCTTTCTATCTATATATATCACCCACTCCAATTATGTCTTTTTGTGGATCCCAGATGAGTTCCTGAACATGTGGACAGGGCGTTCAATTTTGGAGGACGCTTATTACATCTAAGGGTCCCTGGGCATTTTAACAGAAGAATGCAGCTGTTAGGAAATAAAACATCGAAATTTTGCATTTAAACCTACAAAAATGTTTTTACTTTGATGCAAAGCTGGTGACGACGAGTCATTTGGGGCTCTTTGCGATTAAATCGGATGGTAAACGAAAACAACAAGAGGTTACACCGACCTAAAAACATCGTATTCGTCTCCGTAACCTTGACCTTTGACATCCGTATGCAAATTTATTGATTGTGACGCAAGCTGACGTTATGTCGAGTCATTTGAGACACTTCCCGAGCAAATTCGATAGTAAACGGAAAAAAATGAAGGGCCCCTTTTAAAGCAATTAGGGCCCTTTCGAGAGCATTTGGACCCTTTTCCGGCCGCGGATCCCCCCTGAGCGAAATCCTGGCTACGCCACTGGTCATTAGTCTGCATTTTTGCCTTAACATAGGCGATAGCCCTGACCAAATGAAAAGGGGCGCTATTTTGGACAAAATGTCGATTAAAAAACAATATCCTCGAGGGATTTGGGAAAAACTTACATCACTGGATTCCGCGTGAGCTTAGCTTTCGAATGGTGCAACTCCCGTAGTTGGAGCCCTCCAACCCTCAGCGAGCCGTGTCCATACCGGCAGAACGAGCGGGCGCCGTTGTACAGCCCGACGGCCGGCGTCGGGCCCAGCTAGCTCACGATTCTTATCCGATGATGCGCGGGCCGTTCGCTCCGATCGCGAGGAACAATGGGACACCGGCGAAGACACCTATCCATACTCGGTAATCCATGTTAATAATATGGAAATGTGTAATGCCATTTCAAATATGGGATCCAACAATAATAAGTACCTATTTGTTCATAACATACCTATGAGGTAATTTGTTTATCATGCCTTTGAGAGCAATTTGTGTGAAAAGAGTTTCGATATAAGGCTTTAGATGGAAAGTATGACCCATCAACTAAAATACTTTATTTTTATCTTGCCCTGGCTGTGACCTGACATGTGACCTTATTCGAATATTTCTCGATGATTCGGGATGCGTCTCATGGAAGAGCTTTCTATTGCCGCCTTGCGCTTTCTCGCTGCGGTTATTAGATCGAAGATAACGAGGGGAGTGTTCGGCTTGAAGTGTTGGCTGGGAGCTTTGCCTGTATGCCGATAGCCTTCGCGCTTCGACCGCTAGGCGGCCGCCATGGTCTCCTGCATCAAAGGCGCCGACAGAGAGTGGCCAATCCAGGGTATTTCTCATCCATGAGTAAATGAAGATCTACCCGCTTGCAGGAGGGGCATTCCAGGACAGACCCACATAACACACATAAGTGGGTACCATATGGGCTTTAAATGAGCGACGTGGGCGCAGCATGGGCATGGGGAGGACATGGGAATGATCATGGGCTTAATATGGGCCCCATATGGGTTGGGATGGGCGAGATTGTGACATGTGGCATGGGAAGGACATGGGCATACCTAGATGGGCCCTAT
>VOPJ01005920.1:0-11526 GCA_014673585.1 Semibalanus balanoides
CCGAGGGCTCCCTCAGGACGGTCGAGGACCAACCGACAGCCCCTCAGGTTAACCGGGGGCACCTTCAGGGTCCTCGGGCATTTTATGGTATCGGCCAAAGAATATAAAGACAAACAATATTTCCGGAAGCCCCTCTTACTAACTTCTGGGGGGGGGGGGGAAACCATATGTTTTCTCCCAAAAACTTCTAAGTAAGATCAGCTGCCCCCTCCCCCCTCTTCCACTGCCCCTGCGACAGTCAACCCAAACACACATATCCCACATTCACACACACACACACAGACACACACGAAACACCACACACACAGTTCTGTTGCTTACAGTTCGTCGAAAATCCGCTCAACCTCCTGCCGTCCGGTTAGGTGCATGTAGAAGGCCAAGAAGTTTTTGAAGGTGAACGTTTCTGGCTCTAAGGTGTCAGACTGGGAAGAGAGAGGAGGGTCGAGCATGAGAAGCAGAACACCATGCCGGGTGTCAGCGCAGAGCTATAGCGTGATCGGCGACGCCGAAGGTAAAGGGCAGGAGGCAATCTCAGTAGAGCGGGTGTGTGTGGGTGTGGGGGGGAGGGGGGCTATCACGTGCGGGCTAAGGGATGGACACCAGGGAGGAGAGTCATAGAAGCGAAAACGATTACATCAGCAATAGAAGTCGCCAATCAGCGTTATGGGTTACCACCTACGGTGCTTCAACTCGGGAAGTGAGTCACCTCAATCAATCGTACACGTGTGGCGGCCGCTAACACATGAGGGGGCCGCGCGGCAGGACATAGTGAGACAACACAGTAGATGTAGATCGCGGCAGGACATAGTGAGACAGCACAGTACAGCTCACCGGATGTGATGTCGACCGAGAGATAAGCCCCGGCACAAATGGCCCACGCCGTTCCTCACATTACGCAACATCAGACAAGCCACAGTCGTCAACAGCACCCAGCACCAGTCAGGGCGCCGCGCGTCACCACCGCGGGGACGGCGGTGGTGTGGCAACCGGTGACGGTGGGGGGACGGGGACGGTGGAGTGGGCCACGGCCCTGTGGACAGAAAGGGCCACGGGCCGGGGGACAGAGTGGGCCACGGCCCAGTTGGACAGAGGGGGCCACGGGCCGGAGGACAGAGTGGGCCACGGCCCAGTTGGACAGAGGGGGCCACGGGCCAGTGGACAGAGGGGGGCACGGGCCAGTGGACAGAGGGGGCCACAGGCCAGTGGACAGAGGGGGCCACGGGCCAGTGGACAGAGGGGGCCACGGGCCAGTGGACAGAGCGGGCCTCCATGTGGCCGGAACTGGCGGCAGGCGCCGGATGTTGTCTCAGCGGCGAGACACAGATAGTGTTCCAGGGGCCAGCTGTACGGCGACCTGGCCGCCAGCTCGCCCGGCTGGCCGACCGCCCGGGCTCAGCACAATGTCCACTGAATGAATCACATTCGTCGAGCTACTCTCTCCTAGTCCGGAGGCTCGAATTGTTGATATTTAATTTGTTTTATATTCATGGAAATTGGCAAAATTACTGAGAAAAGTGCTCAGATTGGAGGTCGTTAAAAATAATGTTTCATCTTTCTGAAGGTTATCAAATGCATGCCGGTTGAAGTAAAAATATAAATTAAGTGCTGCTGAAAACGGTGGTGATATTTGTTTCTAGAAAAGCAACTAAACTTTATACAAATTAAGCTTGTAAAATTGGGGACAATGACGTCATAATTGAGCTATAGAAAGCTATGGATAATAGGCATAATCTTTGTAGACAATGGTGGCGCACTTAAATACATACAAGTATTTTGTTATCGTAATAGCAGTAGGTGATCCAGTCAAGGTTCCAGAAATACAAGTTGTTTTTCTCCCTGGACCAACAACCTCGAAGATAATTGAAGTGGCGTCAGCCAATCAGAGGCGGCACTTGCATAGACACACTTTAGCAAATTCAAAATTGAATTGGTTAAAAACGGTTATGTTTTTGGAAAAATGGTTTTATAAATTTATACTTTACAATAACGGCCAAAAAGATAACGGCTACCTCCGTTTAAAACCAATACAAAGGTGAAACCTTTCCTTTAATAAAGGCTTAACCATATTAAATCTAGATTCTCGAAATAGCAACACAAGACCAAATTGGTTGCAAGTTCAGCAAGCTTGTAACTAAGCAGCTTCATTGGAAATGGACCTTGGTGCACAAACGAGAACAAGTAACCAAAGCGGGCTTCACAAGTTACATGCTTCCTTGTTACTCACTAGCGACTTCACACTACTGCACAATGAAGGGAAAATAAACAGAAGCGGATCTCGTGCTATCCTGATGTAACTATTAAGACTACCTGGTTTATAAATTCACGTCTCTGTTCAAGAGTTGCAGTCGCTTATCGCATAGCTATTGATATCGAGTGAACACTTATGTCGATAAAACCTTTCGAAATAGAAACCAGGCTTTCACAATCTTCTGAGTCTCTGACCCGTAGTATTCACGACAAGAACATTGGCAAAAAATGGAAATCCCGCAAATACATCCTCACACAGTCACCAAACAGTGAAGTCTCCCACACCAGCTAACCACTGCCCGCCACCGTCCACACAGGTGCCATCTGGGACAGTTAAGTATGACCACTGTGTGGAGGCGCCGCCTCACCTTGCCGCTGGGAAGACCAGACGATTCCAGCGCCTTCTCCACCCGCTTCCGGTCTTCCTTGTTACTCGCCAGCGACTTCACCACGCTGAAACAGGACAGGATACGAGCTGTGATTAGAGAAGCAACTTCATCACACACACGACAGGATGGACGCGGTGGAGGGGGGACTTTAACGCGCTCAACACGGCAGGACAGACTGGCGATAAGCAAAGCAAACCACGTAGAAACACCACAGGATGTTCCCGATTGACGGAGAGGCGTCATCACACCGAAACGCGACAGAACGGTTACAGAGCTGGCTCAAATACACAGAAGCACAGACGAAAACCCCGACATTTATACTGCATCAGTGCACATTTCCAACTCGCCCCACTTTATACCAAGAACGCAGCCTCAACTGCACTCCCGACCAGCCGTGACTACGAGCAGGGCCGCACCGTCGCCAGCCAATTTCCAGCGACTGCGAGCAGGGCCGCACCATCGCCAGACAAAATGTCCAGAAGTCACGCACAATAGCCGCCGGCCCTAGCAATTCCGGTGAGCCCGAGGAGGCTCATTTCCGACACTGAACGGAAAACGAGCGGTGGGCGCGCGCCGTCTGCGCCACAAATGCCCCGCCTGTGCCACAAATGTCTCTTAGCCGGCGGTAATGCGCCGCCGCTCGCCACGCGGCATCCGTTGCCAGTGACACGGGACTCTGACAGGAGTAATGACGGCAACCAAAGGTCAGAGGTCACCCACCGCACGAGGACAGCGGCCAGCCAGACAGTGCATGAAACCATGTTTACATAAGGTCCTTCCATGTTGACTTGCAATGCATAATATGTGCCTGAGCTTCTTTCGATTTTGGAGAAATGAGCGCACTTTCAGTGTGTGGTGAAAGGTTACCATACTCATACTTCTAGCATCAGCGTTTTTGCAGCCAGAGTTACTGAATACTGATCACCTGATTGATGAAGTGGAAACATCCACATGTACCTACTACCTACCTAGTACCTATATGTGGTGGTGGTAGTGGTCGCATGAGACTTATTAATACAATGGTCGTGGGCTGACACAACTGTTATAATTTTATAAATAAATGCATACGCCTTATCATTTTACTTCAAGATTTTTCGCAACCTCGGTATGACTATTGACCTGGTGGCGCCAAGGTGCCCAATTATAATTTTAAACACGTTTGCCCACCGAAATTGGTAAGGAAAATTGGACAGCTGGCTGAATAGGTGTTTGACCTACATATATACATCAATGTATGCACATTTTCATTGTCATATGTTTAGCGTGACTGGTGCGCAATGGCTTCACCAAACACCCACTAACTATGAGTAAGGAACTAAACCATTAAAACGTCGAGTTTTAATAGCTAGACCAGACACCAGTGTTTATCTTTGGCTACCACACCGACCGTCAGCCATGTGAGGAATCTGCAGAATGACAATCCCGCCAATAAACACGCTCGACTCAGCGTATCTGGTCACCCACTCCCACCCCCTCGTTTCAGACACAGTATCCTGAGAGGATCACACTCAGCACATTCAGACCACCCGGAACAGCAACAACAGCCACTTCCCAGATGTTTACCATGACTCACCGCGGCGGCCGACCGTAGGGGGGCTGGTGAGCCGGTTACCCCCCCCCCCCTCCCTGTCACCCCCTGTCACCTCCCTGCAGCGCGATCATCAGGGTGTCAGCAGCTCCTCGCCGCCGTCTCACCGGCGGCTGGGGCGCGTCCCAGACGAAACGGGATGGACGAGGCGGGACGAGGCGGGACAAGGCGGGACAAGGCGGAACAAGGCGGGAAGTCACTGTCCAGGCCCTCTCACGACAGGCACGACCGCCGCCACCGCAGCCTCCTCCTAAGCGTCACGACCGCAGCCACCTCCTAAGCGTCACGACCGCAACCTCAGGCAAAGACAACGACTTGCCATACGATTGAGGGCAGTGCAGTTCATTCCATGACAAATGAGTCTATGGTGTATTCGCTTATCAAACGGTTCTGGAAAATACGGTCCGAAGATTTTATATACATGCACGCCTTCTTTGAGCTATTTTGTATAACATGAACTAGGAGTTCACGCAATCATTTAGCATTTTTCGTGGATTTTTCACCTCTGCTGTGAGCGTCATGCCCCGGTGCCGATCAGACCACACTAGACCAGACCAGACCAGACCAGACCAGACCAGACCAGACCAGACCAGGCGGACCCTCACCCGCCTTTAGCGGCCCCACCCGGTACAGCTTGGCCGACCCGCCAGGTGTCTGTGCCGTGAGGTGCCTCGCAGCCTCCGTGACTGAACAACACACCGGCCGCCAGGATCTCTGAACACCAGATCAGACACTACGACGGCCCTGTCAGTACGTGTTTGTCAAGTTGTGCCGACTTAAGTCCACAATCCATAGTTCACCGTAAGCTTGGGCATCTAAGCAATTCCTATGATGATGATGATGATGATTGGGGTTTTAGGGCGGACCGATAACGAAGGTCACATGGCGCCCATTAAGCAATTACTACATGGCTCCTCTTTTCCTTACATTCGGGTAAGGGCCAGGAGGACGGGTAGACCTGGGTTGTGACTATACGGCATGGGACATTCCCGTGGTGGTCAGTGCGCATTCCACTGTTTCTGGTCGATTGCGGGTTACGTATGGCCCGGCGGTCCCATCCTCACCGTGTTTCTCACCGTTCATAGGTCACCCATTGCCCGGCGGTCCCATTAAGTGCAGTTCAGAGGAGACTTATGGGCCATCCCTCAGACCGCTGACGGATTGACTAAACCAGCTACAAATCAGCCGCAGGCGATCTGGACAGGCAATCAAATAATTCACATGGCGGAAACAGCACTTAACAATATGTCTACGAGGACCGTCCGTTAGTTAAAAGACTCGGATCAGTATCAAAACACTAAACTGTATTCAGCACATTTCGTTTCCCCGTAGTTTAATGTTGTCTCGCATTCAACAAACGCAGCACGACAAGCACTGCAATTCATTTTCACCAAAGAAATTACAAAGCTGTCGCACCTTACCTTAAAGAGAGTGTGCCTACTCTTTTGTAAGGCAATATTTTCGTTTTTTTTTTATTACGGGTGAAGCTATTGGTTTAATCATTGCACAGTGGGGCTTTTCCCCCGATATAGCGGGATTAATCAAGAGGGCCAGCTGTATCGCAGTAAAACCAGATGCGGATATCGGGGAAGATAATTGCGAATGTTTTGAGAGAAAAATAAAAGTAAAATAAAAAATATAGGGGGTTCGAAAATGGGCACCGTCTTGCTGAGCAGATATTTTGAAATTTTGGCAAATAGCGGCAATCAGCTTTTAGGATAATACAAGTGTTTTCAAGACGCTAGGGCGTAACGGTTAGAACAGCAAGCGACAAACAGGAGCTGCCCGCAGGAATAGGCTTAACTTGCTTTTTGATCACTAACATTCATCAATGTGGTAGCAGTCAAAGGGGCGAGAAGGGGGCTAGTTCTGGGTCGGGAAGATAGAAATTCTGGGACTCGCTGGATGTGTTCGAGGCGTAATGCGTATCTTTATTAAAGTTATTTATTATATTATGTTTTGCCATGCGTTTCCCGGTCACGAACTTAAGGGTGTGATCGCACTTTACATATGCTTAAGCAAGTTAGAGTAAACAATGGCAGATTCGAAAAATTTCATATAATTTTTGGTTTGGGAATGCAGTTTGAAAGGAAAATTACCTTTCAACTTTTAATTTCGGACAGGCTAGGTGGGAAGCCACTGCTGCATAGAGTTTACGTAATTCACGTCTGGAGCCCCTTTAGTTGAGTTTTACTTATATTCTGTTTTGCATTTGTTTTGTTTCAAAACTCATAAACGATCGTCACTATAAACAGAGTAACGAAGATGTTACCTATAATGGCGCACCGAAGTCGAGACGATAAACAAACCTATACGAGCAATGTATGAGTTTGTTTATAGTTATCGAGGCTCTGTTCGCAGTGTTTATGTCACGATGTTTTATTATTGGCAGATAGAATATAATGCTAGCGTTAGTAATTTAGGAGCAATGCTTTAGTACGAAAGACTATCTGGGCGTAATCGATAATCTAAGTTCGACGGAATTGTGATTGGCTTTGGAATATTCAGCAACGTACGGGATCTGGGGAAATGAGTAATGGTTAAATTCAGAAAATATGTTCTACAGACTAGTGTCAACAACTCCACATGACCAATGTGAGTAGGCACACTCCCTTTAAATTAGAAAGTCGCTTCTCATTTCGCCGACAGTTCAAAAACTAATTAAAACAAACGCCACTTATCAAGTGGGCGATCCCTATTAAAGCTATGTCAAACACAATGCTCAATCCGTGGCAAACCACCCTGTCGTGTTTTCGATGACGTAAGCGATTTTCGGATCAGTGTTCCAATTTTGCAGCTGTCGCCAAACGAAATGAGCCATCGTCGTGTCCGCCTCTCCAATGTCGTTCATCAAAACTGAACTAGATTTTTACTGCTGAATCTAACTCAAATGATAACAGAGTCCTTCTGGTATAATTAAATCTGTCTCAGAAGGATTAATGGGCATCAATACAATTGATGTTCGTCATTTCTTGATAACAAATTAAGTAGGGAAAATACTGCCTTGGGCTTCATAAAATTTACCTAAAAAGAAAATGACAAACGCCATAACTGATAAAAGCCACATAACGTTTACTTTGTCATGTTCTCTCCGACAACAAGAGTGATCGGCAAGTGAATACAAGCAATCTGTCTTATCTGTCTTACATAACCATGTTTTTTTTCTTTTTTACTTTGCTTTCTAGTTCATATAACACAGAAGTGAGAGAGCAAAACAAAATCCGACATGCTTCAAATCAACAAGTCACAACCAATGACAATGTGCGTACCACTGGCATTAAAATTAACGGGAAGGAGTGGCATGGGAGGGCTTCTTTCCGTTGAGCAGGTTGATGATCCCGATCATTACAGGATGCGCAGATTATCAAAGCCATTCGAGGTTTTAGTTTATCCCATGTCCAGTCAGGTACAAAGACTACTCTAACTAATAAGCAACACGTCTTCGCAACACGTTTGTTAACCAACCCCTGATCCAGCGCTTTCTACCGGTGTCCCCGGCTCTTCTCAGGCATCGATCCGTTTCTCGAAAGGCCGTTTTCATCATACCATCGGCGACCGGCGGTTTGAGAAGACTGCCCTCGGAAGGTCGGTCGGCTCCGTTGCCGTTGGTGAGTGTGCCATTAAGCACACTTTAATGATGAGTGAACGGCCAAGCTGAGTAGCTTCTGAGGGGGCACCGCGTACGCTCTGAGGGTGGGACAGAGGCCGTACGCTCTGAGCGGTGGGACAAGCGCCGTACGCTCTGAGCGTGGGACAGAAGCCGACGTATGCTCTGAGCTGGGATCAGAGCGCCGTACGCTTGAGGGTGGGACAAGCCGCGTAGCTTGGAGCGTGGACCAGAGTCCCGCCCGTAGCTCTGGAGCGTGGGACAAGCCGCGTACGTCTGAGCGTGGGACAGAGGCCGCGTACGCTTGAGGGTTGGGACAGACTGCCGTACGCTTGAGGGTGGGCAGAGCTGCAGTACGTCTGAGGGTGGGACAGAGCGCCGTAGCATCTGAGGGTGGACAGAGCATGCGTAAGCTCTGAGGGGTGGGACAGAGGCGTAGCTCTGAGGTGGGACAGAGGCGCGTACGCTCTGAGCGTGGGACCAGAGCCGCGACGCTTCTGAGGTGGGCAGATAGGGCGTACGCTCTGAGCGTGGGACCAGAGCTCGGCCGTACGCTCTGAGAGTGGGACCAGAGCCGCCGTACGCTCTGGGGTGGGAAGAGTGCCGTACGTTGAGGGTGGGCAAAGCTGCCGTAGGCGCTGAAGGGTGGGACAGAAGCGCCGTACGCTCTGAGGGTGGGCCAGAGCTGCAGTACGCTTTGAGGGTGGGACCGCGCTGCAGTACGCTTGAGGGTGCGGCAGAAGCTGCAGTAGCTCTGCAGGGTGGACAGAGCTGCAGTACGCCTCTGAAGGGTGGGACCCAGAGCTGCAGTACGTTCTGAGGGTTGGGGCTGTCACACGCCTGAGCGGTGGGACAGAGCTGCAGTAGCTCTGAGGTGGGACGAGCTGAGTAGCTCTGAGGGTGGGACAGATGCTGCCGTACGCTTCTGGGGTGGGACAAGGCCGAACGCTCTGAGGGTGCGGCAGAGTGCGTACACTCTAAGGGGTGGGCAGACGGTACGTCTGAGGTGGGACTGCAGACTGCCGGTACATTAGGGTGGGACAGAGTGCGTAGCTCTGAGGGTGGGACCGAGCTGCCGTACGCTCTGAGGTGGGACAGAGTTGCCGTACGCTCTGAAGGGTGGGCTAGTGCCGTAGCTCTAGGGGGAAGAGATGTCGTATGCTCTGGAGGGTGGGACCGGGCTGCGTAAGTATGAGGGTGGGACCAGAGCCGCCGTAAGCTGCCGTACGCTCTGAGAGTGGGACCAGAGCTGCGCTCGCCTCGCAGAAGCTATGCAGTGGCCACTGAGCACAGAAAGAGACGAATTGCAGATGAACGCCAGTAAAAAGTCGGAGCGCGACAAACAAATTCCGCCCAAATAACTCCGCAAAGCACGGCCAGCTGCACAGCAATTCGATAAAGCGAGCGGTCGACTCTGCCTCCCGCAGTTAGCAGACGCCTGAGCGAATCCAGAGCGTAGCCACTAGCCAGCCTGCCAGCCATCTCGACATAGATCCGACAAAAGACCGGAGACAAAAGACGCATCTTGGGCCCGGTCCGCTCCGGCGTCAGCGGCTTCATCTACGTCATCAGCGGCGTCAGCGGGTCGGCACTCTATAGACGGCGGCGTCAGCGAGCCGCCGCGTCAGGTCAGACAGCCGGGCTCCGCCGCCCTGATGACGTCAGCGCGGCAGGGACGTCGCGGAGGCGGGGCGGAGGTGGCGGAGGCGGGGCGGAGGTGGCGGAGTCAGCAGCACCGCTCAGCCGGCCCGGTCCAGCTAGCGTCGACAAAATGACCAAAGCCTGACGTACGATTAACTCGAGTCTGGAGTTCCGCAGGGTGTTCAGTCCCTTGAGGCTTCACAGTCCGGCCTAACCAGTCCCTTAGGACTGCCGTGTGACCGTTTTAAGCCTTGTCGCGCGGTCCGACCTGGCCTCGGTCCGGCGTGGTGGCTGCTCGCTAACAAAGCACCTGTCCGGCACCGGTGCCGGGTCGCTGAGATACGTACCGAGATAGGCAGCGTGACGTCTGCCAGAAGCCAACCAGTAACCTCCGTTACTTACCAGTACCCACGTTCGAGTACGGCTACGGGGGTTATCTATATGCCCACAGGGTGGCAGCCGGACAAGGCACCCTTGTATCCCGACTCGGGCCGCGCGGTGCTGCCCGGGGCACAGACATTTTTGTGTGGTTTATTACAGTTTCAGTGGTACGGTAGTACGTGCTGTGTGTTGAAGGTTGCATGGGTTGCAATTCCACGGACCAGTATTCGGCATACAACGAATTCGCACGGATTATGGGGACAGAACCAACAACGTGCAAGAAATTATTGGCCCTGTTGCACGCTGTAAAAATTAGTGATAAAGTACAAACATATAGCTGAAAAGCAAAATAAATTCGTCTACCACCCCACCCAGAACACGCAAAGTACATTTTTGATCCCAAACATGAAGCTTTAAATGACAGATTTAATACAAATGCGTCCGAGCCCCCCATTCGTAACACACGCCTTTCCTCAGCCGGTGCAGGTGGGTTTAATACCCTTATATGGCGGCCGGCCGCAACCACGCTCAGGCACCCTTGCCCCTTCCAGTTATATAGAGTTCAGCGGTATCGGCTACCGGTACGCACCGGCCGTCAGACCGGCAACACCGGTCGGTTCGCCGCCCAACTGCGGGGGTGTCGGTAGCCCACTGCGCGACACGGTTAGTGCTCCGTCGATACATTTAGCCGCCGCTGAGGCTCGGGTTTCGCTTTGATGAGCTAAATTTAGCATTCATAAATGTCGGTACGATTTCAGAAGACATGCACCAGACGTCATGTGTATATGATAGTCATGACGTCCGCGAAAGTTATGATAAGCATGGTTTTGCAGGGTTTGGTGGACTTAGCGCTTCTCAACTGCCAATCGACATCAAAGAAGCAAGTCAGGTCTAGCTAGCATACCCTTTTACCAAGACTCAAACCAGTCGTACGAGTATCAACAATTCGAAACGCTGACCATTTATAGAGACTATCTAAATGCTCAACAGGCTGTTTGTTGTTACCATATTGCCAGAAGATGCTGTGGCCAGAAACGCTGACCATTTATAGAGACTATCTAAATGGTCAACAGGCTGTTTGTTGTTACCATCTTGCCAGAAGATGCTGTGGTCAACAGACATGTGCCAAAATTAAAAAGACCCCGGATCCAGGATCCCTAGGAGGGATCTGCTTGGATCCTGCATGATCATTTCGTCGTGGGATCCTGTGGATCTTGTATCATGAAAAGTTATTTTTCGTGGGATCCTATGAATCTTGGATCCTGGAGAGAGAAACAAAAACATGGGATCCTGTGGATCCTGGAAAATCGGTTTGTCGTGGTATCTTGTGGATCTTGGATCCTATTGTTTTACCTTGGCACATGTCTGGTGGTCAAAATGAAACGATTTCACGCATCATAAAGTACCGAAGTAGACTTACCGTTCGGAAGACGTTTGTGGGATAATCATCGATTCACTGGCACAGGAAATGAAGTAAGACATTTACATTCATGGCACACGGCAACATTGTTTATATGCAACCACAACCGGCCATGCTGCTTCAACCTAATACCCAAGGACGGACAGGCCATTCATCTAACCACAATACCAACTAAACACCTCCGGCAACCCACAGAGGAATCTGACGCTTTCTCAGCCAACGTCGAACTCACAGGCTTTATCTGCCAAGCGTA
>VOPJ01005921.1:0-11531 GCA_014673585.1 Semibalanus balanoides
CAGCGGTGAGCAGAGGGGTACAGTGGTGAGCAGAGGGGTGCAGCGGTGAGCAGCGGTGAGCAGAGGGGTGCAAATACAGCGATGACGGATGGAGTGATGGTGAGCATACCACGGTGAGCATGGCTCAGTTGCCGTGGTCGGTTGTAGAGCTGCGTTACGGGACAGAGTACAGTGGTGAGTATATCAGGGTGATGGGATGATAGCCCAGTGAGAGTACAGGGAGAGTATAGGCGGAGAGTAAAGGGTGATGGGATGATAGCCAAGTGAGAGTACAGGGAGAGTATAGGCGGAGAGTAAAGGGTGATGGGATGATAGCCAAGTGAGAGTACAGGGAGAGTATAGGCGGAGAGCAAAGGGTGGCTGAATATAGCATAGGGTGACGATATATACGTCTTATGGGCGGCATGTGACCTTAGTTGTCGGCCCGCCCTTAAACCCCAATCATCATCATATACGTCTTAGTATAGTACAGCGGTAAGCAGTACACATCCGTGGCCGCAGCCACTGTGGATCTGCCCATATCCGTAACTGTAATCTCTGTGGACAGTCTGTTTGCCGTAGTTGCCGACTTATTGTGATATTTTACCTTCGTGATAGCGACGTGTATGGTTAATTGAAGGCCGGCGGAGTCACTGATATCTGTGTACTCTGTATTGACGCTGCTGCACCCTCTGTCGTCAGAGAACAAGCTGGAGTACGTCACCACCATGGTGTGTGTGGCGGTGCGCGGCGTGCCCGTGATGGGCGTCATCCACCAGCCGTTCAAATCAGCCGCCGGAGTCACCTACTGGGGCTGGGCGGAGCGGGGACACTCCAAGACGCTGCAGGTCGTCAAACAGCCCGAGTATACGTCCAGCAAGCTGCCCGACTCTCTCAAGGTATGCTGTCGGTCCGCCCTAAAACCCCAATCATCATCATCATCATCAAGGTATGCTGGGGCTAAAATGTGGTCCATACGCAGGGACGTCACCGGCCATGGTGTGTGTGGCGGTGCGCGGCGTGCCGGTGACCGGTATGTGTGTCATGATGTCATGAGAAGTGAGGGTACCAGTGAAACTTTGATGTCTCGAATGGGCGCCATATAACCATTTTGTTGCGGCGCCCTTAAGCCCCAATCATCATCATGATGTCGTCTCGAGAGAGGCCCAGCCCCCTATGGCTAGATTTATTTGCAAATTTGGGCTCGCCTCACCTTGACGAATCTTTTGCCGTACAACAAATCAATCCGTATTTTTGTTTTAAGTTCCGAACTAAGTGAGAGGTGAGCACTGCTCGGCTAAATATGGAGTGTGCTGTTCACGCTAGCACTACGAGATAGCCGGCCAATGGATCATACGGCTATACGAGTCGTTCTATTACGCTGATACGAACCAGTATCTTTTGTTTTACGCCGGTTTGAGAAGTTCATGATTCGTTGTTTTAGTTGGAGAATGAAAATAGTGGGTTGGAGGTGCCGGGGTTTGAACCCGGGGCCTCTCACATGCGAAGCGAGCGCTCTACCACTGAGCTACACCCCCACCTTGTTCATGAACGGGACTCTCATTGGAAGCAGTTCGATCAAAGTCTTAGCGATTTGTCCTTCTTCTCATCGCTTTGTGAGAGGGTAGCAAGCTGAGAACGGGCGAAGCTCGCCACTCGCCAGACTTAGGAAACAAGACAGGTCTTCAATCCAGCTGCCTCTTTCCACTTGTAACACCCATAACTGGAATCGGAAACTTCTCCGAGAATGATGCGGAGAAGGGGCGACTGTTCTTCCCTCTGCCGCCCATGTCCTTCCCTTTTGACTTATAATACACTCTAGAGAGAGAAAAAATCGCTGCGCTAATGGCTGGCAATTATCAGCTGCCCGCCACTGACGGATCCAGGGGGGGGGGGGCATCAGGGGCAAATGCCGCCCCCGTCAAAACGCCTGAAATTGATGTAAATTTACACATTTCCTGATGTAGGACATCTACGCAATTTGTCAAAGGAAAGTTGATTTTAAATCATCTAGCAATGCATGAGGGAGCGAAATCCGATGATTTTTTTTTTATCTTGTAAAACTTTGTTTGTGGTGATGCTCCCCAACCGCCGTTCTAGTTCGGCCAGTGCTGCCCGCCATCTTGTCTGTGTGACGTCATGGCTGTGGATGGAGACCCAGTCAGGACACGGTCACACAGTCTGCCGTCCAAACCGAAACAAGCGTAACTCATTTTTTTTTGCATTTCGAGAAAATGATAACCGTTTGATGAGCTGCAAATGGGAGTATATGTACCAATTTGTAAGCATAAATACCCGGTATATTTTGAATTATTCAACATTTTCGCAAATTGAAAAAGCGTATGTTGCTTAGTTGTCCACTTGACCATAGCAGAAAAAGCGTAACTCATCGATTGTGGCAAACAAAAGCGTATGTCGATTGCTTTTCGCCACGTTCTCCAAAGGAAAAAAAAGCGTACTCTACACTTACGCTTTTATTCGTGGGTTACTAGGCAATATGGTAAGTTTACGGTTTTTAACGCGTTCAAGAGGGGAAGACGGTGGCAACGAATGAATGGAGCGCGTGACTGCTCGAGAATCCGATTCATTTTCATTCACATCTTTTCCGCTGAACTTGATTGTTGCCATGGCAATAGCCGACGGCGGAAATTTTTTAAATGGCTCCGGAGCACGAACGGTCAAACTCTACCCTCCGGCAAACGGTCCAACTCTGCCCTACGGAGCCGGTGACGGTCCACTCTGCCTCCGGAGGCCCAGGCACGTAGCAGGATTTTGTCCAGGGGGGGGGGGCGGCGCTCCAAAAGGGCTCTTCCCGAGCGTTGAAAGGGCCTCCCCAATATGAAAAAACTATGGTTTCGGCCACTTTATTTTGTTGATGTCCTTTTTTTCTTGAAACTTTTGATTAACTGGATTGGAACCAGGACGCCTTCAGGACCTCAGAGAGGCCCATGAACGAGGAGGTAGTCAGGATTTTCGTCCGGGGCGGGCTTCAAAAGGATCTCTACCAGGCAGTAGCCCAGATTTCGCCCAGAGGGGGGGGGGTGGCTCGAGGGGCCCATATTCCGCGAGCGTCGAAAGGGCCGCAGTAGACGGATGAAAAGGTTTTTACTCCCTTCCGTACTGCTTGGAGGGGCCCTTTGACATGTTTGTGGGCCCTTCTGACCCGTTAGGCCCCTTCGGTTTGGTCAAAGCCCTCTGACCTGCACAGGTGCCTTTGAACTTCTCAGGGGCCCTCTGATCTGCCTAGGGGCCTTCCAGCTGCTCAGGGCACTTTCGACCTGGTTAGGTACTGCGCTGGCTGCTTTTTCGCCTACCGACATGCTCAAGGAGCCTCTCCAACCTGCTCAGGGGCCCCCCGACCTGCCCAGGGGCCCTTACGACCTGCCCAGGATCGTAAGGGCCCAGGGTCGTAACAGCTGCGCACCGTGGCGAGCGGCTACGTCGCGCGGCGCTGGAGGCACGCGGCGGCGTGGTTGCCTGCAACGTCCCCGTCGCACGTCGAGGGCCTCGAGCGGGAGATGCGGGCGGCTGCGCGTATCATTACGTGCTGCCCTCTGTCGACGCCGGCCCACGCCGTTCTCGCGAAGGCGGGGCTGGAGCCGATGACGGCGCGGCGCACGGCGCTGGCGGCCCGTCTACTGACTAAGGCCCACGCCCTACCGGAGGGAGATCCCCTCCGAGCGGTGGCCGAAGCGTCTCCGTCGCCCCGCCTGAAGAACACCGTGGGGTGGAGGACGGTGGGCCGCGAGGCTTGGAGTGCGGCGGGGGTAGAGGGGCCCCATTGAGCGGTCCGTGACCCGTCGCCCCCCGCCGTGGACCCGTGCCGAGGGCGTCAACCTTTGACCTCAGCGTTGGCGTGCTGCGTCCCCGGGAGCGCCCCCGGCAGAGAAGAAGAGAGTTTGCGGTGAGCAGCACCCTCTCGGCCCTTCCGCAGTGCGCCACATGGATTGGACGGATGGGTCCAGGCGATGAGGGCGTGTGTGAACGGCCGGCGCTGGAGCGCGCTGGTGGTGCGGCCGTGAGGGAGACCGAGGGGAGGTCGCGAGTCCTGCCGGCATCCTGTGCTTCCAGCTTCAGGGTCAAAAATATTGGCGCGCCTCGACGCGGCCCCACGTTTCCTATCGAACATCTGGAGGGACCCGGGAGAACCCGGTTGTCCTTCTGCACCGACAGCACAGTCGGCGCTGCGACGCCGAGTAAGGGGCCGACTGCCCAGTCCTCCCCCTGGCGTTCCGCGATCTGGCATGCCCTGCTTGAAAAGTTGCGGCGCGCGGGGCCGGCGAGAGTGCACCTGGCAGTGGATCCCCCTCTCACTGCCGGCTGGCAGGGAACGAAAGGGGCCGGACACCCCTGGCCAAGGAGGCCTCGCTTGCGTACCGCAGGGGGGAAAGGTGCCGGTGGACGTCCGGACGGTCCAACCGTGCGGCCGCGCGAGCGGCCGAGACGCGCGCAAAGCGGGAGCTGGCCCGCGGGGATGGTTCCCGCGGCCTGATGGGCCTCAGCACGTGCCGCCGCCGGATGACCGGCCTGAAGCCGCACTCCCGAGGCCTGCCCGACGTCCATGCAACTCCCGGCGCGGGCCGACTCGGTCCTGGTTTCGGCCCAGTACCTGCACAGGATCGGGCCGGAACCCTTCCCAATCACTGCCTCCAGTGCAGCTCGCTGGACTGTCCTGGTGCACCATCTGCCGGGAAGAGGCTGACACCCCCAGCAACATCTGCGGAGGTTGTACCCGCGCTGATGAGGACCGGCTACGTCCTTCTGGGCAGCGATATCACCCCGATCCTGACCAACTGGCGGAGCGACAGCGTGGTCGGGCGGAGCCCTGGCGGACCGCTGCAGAACCTCCAGAGCCTTCGCTCCTAGCGACGGGAGGGAAAGACAACAACAACAACCAAACCTGCCCAAGGGGTCCCTGTGACAGGGGCTAGGCCATTTGAGGGTGTTCAGAGGGCCACTCTGACACGCTCTCAGAAGCCCTTTCGTGCTTGTCCAGGGGCCCCTCTGATCATGGCACAGGGCTCTTTTAAACGTCCAAGGGTCCCTCTGGTCTTTCAGAGACAGCCTGGCTACAGGGTTCAAAAGTGCCTTTAAACCATCTAAAGACCACAGCTCGCGTGGTCTTCCGACTCTTAAAGAGCCCATGTACAGGCTACATGGCGGCGGTCCTCGGTCGGCTGCCAGGTCCTCGAAAAGGTCCACCGGGCTTCCAGGTGGGGCGCCTCCGCCCCTTGGCTACGATTGTGCCTGCCAGAGTCGGTCAACTTCATGCCCCGCCGGAGCCGGCGACGGCCCAGCCTTCTCCCCTCCACGGAAACGGTCCCAAACTCTGGCCCGCGGCATGCACGTCCAACTCGTATCCCTCCGTGTAACGGTCCAACTCTGCCTTCCGGAGCCGGCGACGGCCCAGCTCTGCCCTCCGGCAACGGTCCAACTCTAACCTCCGGCAACGGTCCAACTCTGCCCTCCGGAGCCGGCGACGGCCCAGCTCTGCCCCGGCGACGGGTCGCAGCTCTGCGCTTCCCCTGGCAACGGGGTCCAACTCTACCCTCCGGAAACGTTCCAACTCTGCCCTCCGGAGCGGCGACTGGCCCAGCTCTGCCCTCCGGCAGACTTGATTCTACACCAAGAGAGCTACGAAAGAAAGCTGCTGGCGTGGGTACGGACTAACGAACAGCCACGTTCGACCAAAAAGAGGCGCTCAAAACAAGGGCAAGTCCCTGCGGCGGAGCGACACCAAACAAAAGCAAACAAGATCAGCAGCCATCCGCTAGGACCTTCCCTGCCCAAAGAGAGAGTTCTGGGGGAAAAAACTGAGGGCGTCGAAAGCTGGGCATGAAGGGATCCTCGTTAGCTAAAAGCTGGAGAGGGAATTGGCTCGAGTGCGGTCGCCGAACCCTGGCCGCTGACCGCGTGGTGGTGCCAGATAATTTGGTAACCCGCGCCCGGCGCGGTGGGCCTCCGAGATAACTTGCCATGGTGGGGGGTCAAAAACCGAACCCCTCGCTAACTCGAAACTAGAGAGGAATAGAGACGCCTGAAAAGAAGGTTCGAAATGCCTCTCGACATGGAGTCGAAGTAGGTACAGACTATTTTTGGCTCAGGTCAATATTAATGTCACCAGAGGTCATCAAAGGTCAAATTTTCCAGTTTTAGGACTTTGCTTCGAATAACCCCTACATATCTCGGGAATTAAGATAGCTAGGAACAAACTGTAAAAAGCAATTGAAAGCTCTTTAAAAAAAAAAACATTGACATAGTGCGCAGTCGTTTTCCCGCTATTCCTGAAAAACCTCAGGGGGTCCAAATGACCCTCCCCCACCAGGGCGAGGGTTAAACTGCGCGAGGCAATAATTATGCGGGAGATACTGCCAGTGTCCTGCTATTAAGTTTCATTCGTTTCGCGCGCCATGGTACTGCCTGCACTGCAATACCGTAGTTTTTTGTTGTGTCTTTGACTATGCTGATGGCGACCTCGGAGTTTTACGCTTGAAATGCCTTTATCCAGGTTTGCATTTTGATGGTTTGTAAAAAGAAGCCGTCCTTGGGAAGACTGAACTATTTAATACAGTGATAGACAAGCGTAAGTGTACGAGGATACGCCTTTTTCTTCTGACAACGTTGGGCAATGGGCTATTGTTTACGGATTTTTTTTAATGGCCCGATGGCATTTTTAAGGGATAAGCTTCTTTTCCGGGTTTGAGTGAAGACATAACATTTACTGATTTCACCAAAAAAGCCAAAAACGTTCGTCTTTTATCTGGCAAACACGTCAGCGTTTTTTTTGCCAATGGCATACACCGTATAAGACGATCGTCATATCCTTACGATTTCTTAATGATATATTGAAATTTCCGCGTCAGTATTACTAATTTAGAGTAAGAGCAATAAACCTTAAAGTGCTCTCCTGAACACTCCGCTGAAAAATGGAGTTACGCTGCTTTCGCTTTGGACGGCCAGGGAGATGTATTGGTTACGGTTCGGCCTCGGGTCCGCGTGTAATGCTGCGGAGTCGGCCGTGTCTGGTCTTCAGGGCACCGTGGGTCCCGTGTCCCTGGTCTTCAGGCACCCGTGGTCCGTGTGCTGGTCTTCAGGCACGCGAGGTCCGTGTCATGGTCTGTCCAGGCAACGCGGTGGCCGTGTCTGGTCTTCCAGGCACGAGTGGTCCGGTGTCTGGTCTTCCAGGGCAACGCGTGGTCCGTGTCCTGGTCTTCAGGCACGCGTGGGTCCGTGGTCCTGGTCTTCAGGAACGCGTGGTCCGTGTCTTGGTCTCAGGCACGCGTGGTCCGTGTCTGGTCTTCAGGCACGCGTGGTCCGTGTCTGGTCTTCAGGCACGCGTGGTCTCCTTGAGTCGCACGTGGTGTAGATGCTCTAGTCACTCGTGTCTTTGTCTCATATTCATTCACATCTCCCAGCTTTGTTGATTGTCTCGCCCCGGATCTCGCGTCTCTGTCTCACCCCATATATCGTGTCTCTGTCTCACCCCGTATCTCGCGTCTCTGAGACTCTGTGGTTGTTGTATTGTATTGTTTATATTGTTGTCTCTACCTGACTCGGATATTTCACGTCTCCAGGTGCTTGTCTCTATGTCTCACGCTGGCGGGGAGACGGAGGCACTGGCTAAGAAGGCGTTCGGAGACAAATCTGAGATCGTGCCGGCCGCCGGCGCAGGTCAGTTGGCCGGGGTCTCGGTAGTGTGGCGGTGTAAACGTGGCTGCACCACGATCATTTCCTCGCTTCATGGTGGGAACACTAAGTGGGAATGATATGGAAATAGCTATGGGAATCAACTTGATAGAGGATGATATCTTGTTATTGCATTGTATTTCGATGGATAAATGTTTGTTCTGGCCTTGCAATGAATGACAGATTTTCACCGCGATGGACTAAGTTTACTGTTCGGCGTTTATTTTGTTTCCCTCTGCTCCATTGTTGTCCGACCACCTGTGTCTGTGTCGTATTATCCATGAAGACATCTAACCATCGTGATCTGCCCCTGTGCCCAGGCTACAAGACGCTGGCGGCGCTCTGGGGCCTGGGCGACGTGTACCTACACACGACCCTGATCAAGAAGTGGGACACGTGCGCCCCTAACGCGCTACTGGTCGCCGCCGGAGGCCGAATGACCACTCTGAACGGCGACAAGATCAACTACACTGCCACCGAGAGCGATAAACAGGAGAAAATCGAGGGCGGCCTGCTGGCAGCGGCCTTCTTCCACAGCCAGCTTCTAGAGAAGGTGAAAAAGGCGAGGCAGGCGTAGTTATTTTTGGCGCGGTGTTCTACTCAACCCGGAAGGTATGTGGGATTCTACTCCGTGATTCTGTTACATGTGTCAGTTGTTTTAGCTTTTAGAGGCCGAGACCGAATGCAGTGGGTGAGTGTGTTGAGGTGTATGCCAGCGACCGATGTGTACGTCTACACATGTATGCGATCAAAGCCAGCCTTCTAGGGCATTAGGTGTGAGCACACCCGACTCGTGTTCTCGAAGGAGCGTCACAAATGACGGCCGGCCGATGTCATCTGAAGGCGCTTGACAGTGTGACATCCGGGCCACCTTGCCGTCACGGGTCGCCGGCCGACAATGTATGTAGGCTGCGGCCACCTCGTGCCGTGTGACCTGGCCACAGCTGTGTGACTCGTTAGGGGTCGCGAGGTGCCAACGCTAGCCAACGCTGTGTGACGGGCGGACAGTGGAGGTGTGGAGGTTTCAGCCGGCGCTGCTGAACGGATAGTGACGTGCTCCCCGGGTGTCACGTGACCGACGTGCAGCTGACGGCTGAATCAGCACGGCTGCTGAATCAGCACAGCTGCTGCTGACGGCTGGACGGGCACCTGTGTCGCGGCCGCCGCCTGCCCGTTACCGCGGCGTCTGTTGAGGGTACGGTCACGTCCTCCGCTGTATGATGACATAGCAGCTGATGCCAATGGCGCGTGTGTGACGCAGAGAATGGTTTTGATACTGGTGGCCGAGATCGCGGGTTTGTGCATTTATGTTCATTTACACCAGGACGTGCGGCATTATGATGGAGCGGGCACCATGTGTTTGTGGTTTTCACGGAAATTGACTTATGATTGTATTGACGTTTCTTGGCGATATGTTTGTTTGGCATCGTTGACGTGGTTTTCCCGTTGTCAGTTTCGCGTGTTTCTCGTGACCGGTGGTATTCCTCTATGTGACTTTCGTTTTGCCTCTGGCTTATTCGGGTTGGACTTTGGATGCCCAGCAATTGTTTAAATGAGTGCCATTGTAAACCCGAAGGAACACATGGCTGCAAAATGTAAGGGCTAGGCGAAAAGGGAGTTAGCTCGTAGATTGTCATGAACGTGTTGTTACCTGGTGCATGGGACACTAACATTAAATACAACTTGAGAAGTGTAGTTTCATCTTCTATGTGGTATTGGCCTTGTAAATGCGGAGTGGCTGACATCTAGTGGCCAAATATCTAACCAGAGGTAGTAGGATCATACGTCCTCGCTCGTCCGACGATGCTTGGAAGAGTTTAGGGTGGGTATGGGGCTTCAAAATACGTGACGAGTGCATGTGTTTGCAGGAAATGGTCCTGGGTCAGTTGAATGGAAGGCGGATCTAGATGATGACAATCAGTTGGTAGCGAGCTGGGCTTTGAACCGGAACCCGTCGGTTCCGGGATCGAATCTGGCTTTATATTCTGGTCTCGCCGCCCCGGTCAGAGTGCGGCTCCTGACGTCACACGGCACAACAGCCGTGTCATGAGCCGGCTCAACACCACCACCAGCACTACCGGCCGAACATGGTCCCCGACTCCCTACCAGCCTGGGGAGGTCCTCGACCGGTCCGGAAGGAGGGACCTCAGTCTGACGAGGTCCCACTCCGGTCCGACAGGGCTCTTGTCAGGCCTGAGGGACCTTTAGCTAGTCTGAGAGGTCCCACTCCGGTCCAACAGGGCTCTTGTCAGGCCTGAGGGACCTTTAGCTAGTCTGAGAGGGCCTATACCAGGCCTTGGGGAGCTTTACGCGGGTATGAGGTCCTTGCTAGGCATGAGAGGGACCTGAGCCAGTTGAAGAGGGCCTTGTGAAGCATGCGATGGCACTAGGCCGATCTGAGAAGGCCCTCGGGCTTTACAGCCCCGCCAAGGCTCTCTGGTTAAGAGGGTTCTTCTCAACCGGTAAAAGACGGGTTTTAACAAGCTTGGGTGGGCTCCTGCCAAACCTGATAAGGTCTTCACGGTCAGAGAGATCCCTGATCCGGACTGGGTGGGTCAGCTTTGAGCGTTTAAAAAAAGGCCCCTAGCGACTCAATAGACTGAGGGGCCTCGGCATGTTTGAGAGGGACCTGCGGGACTTGAAAGGGCCCTTGACTCGTTCATGGAACGAAAGGTTCGTCGACAGCCCAAGGAGTCGCCGTGAGACCTTTCTGAACACCTCTGTATGCTCCTGTGACCCTCAACATACCACGCACCCTACATTTCTGGACATAGTTACATTTCATCTAATCCACCCACCACAGTCATCCAACACCACACAACACAGCTGAACACCAACAACGTGTGTATTGTCTCTATGATGACGGGGGCACCCCCGTCTCGCTGGTGACGGGTGTGTGGCGCTGCTCGCGTCCCGGGGATCATCACTCACCGCGCGGATGGCACAGGCGCCGCTCCTCTCTAAAAATGTCCGGCGTTAAAAACGACACGCGGCGGCAGGTAAAAAAAGACGCGTCAGTGAGCGCTGACTGGCGGGCGGGCGGGGCGAAACTCTGCCGGCCCGGTGGTTTGTCTGCAGACTAGTTGCGAGGCCGGCGGCGTCAGTGGCCGTTCTGTTGCCGGTCCCGTGCCAACAGCACCGAGTGTGTGCCTCCAGCCGAGACGAGCAGAACCTGCAGCACACGGGGGAGACAATGACCCGTCACAAACCACACACAATGACCCGTCACAAACCACACACAGCTGACCCGTCACAAACCACACACAACTGACCCGTCACAAACCACACACAAGCTTGACCCGTACAACCACACACAGCTGACCCGTCACAAACCACACACAACTGACCCGTCCACAAACCACATCACAATGACCCGGTCAACAAACCACAAACTGACCCCGTCAACAAACCACACAACTGACCCGTCACAAACCAACACACAACTGACCCGTCACAAACCACACACAACTGACCCGTCACAAACCACACACAACTGATCCGTCACAAACCACACAACAGCTGACCCGTCACAAACCACACACAACTGATCCCGTCACAAACCACACACAGCTGACAACATCACAAACCACACATACCCGCCAATGAGGTCACTCCAACATACACAAACATGAATACGTTGTAGAATGTAGATGGTGCTCATAACTCAATCTACGCAAGGCATTTTGCTCATTACAAGTAGATGTTGTTAACAAACGCTACCGCTGCACAGAGCTGGCTGGCTGGCTGCACATGGCTGGCTGGCTGCACATGGCTGGCTGGCTGCACATGGCTGGCTGGCTGGCTGCACATGGCTGGCGGAATGGTTATATGGGCGCCAGATAACCATTTTGATGCGGCACCCTTAA
>VOPJ01005922.1:0-11532 GCA_014673585.1 Semibalanus balanoides
AGGCTTCGTTTTCCGCCAGTGTCATCTCAGGCCTGGACCTGGCGTCATGAATTACAATTTGATGTGTCGAATAAATCACCACAGACCTGCCTGTCAATCAACTGTCTCTGACTTTTGAATTTTTGTTTATATTAAGTTCCGAAAATATAAACAATTCATTGCAAATATAAGCTCACGAGGATTTCAAAAGCCTTAAGATATGCGATGGTGACAGGCACAGTGAATGGGCGCAGAGAACTTGAAGTCGTGTCTTTAAAACTAACCGGCCTATGACTTGAAATTAAAGTGCCACTTTTGAGTTATTAAGTATGCTTTACCCGTGCCATTTATCTACAATGTTCGATGATAATATCACTCGATGCGTATCGATGAGACAAACACATTGACAGAATCTGTTTTACTCTATACTGCTTCTATCAAAACTTATTCTTTCAAACATAATTCAGCGATTTGTATTTTTTTTAAACTTAAATAAGGGTGTGCCACTCTTTTTTGAAAATGTCAAATATATTTTTATTCGGTTAAGAAGACTGCTTTATTATTGGTTACGATAAATTCACGTGGAGCCCTTTAGTTATATCTTTTTTACTTATTTTCTGTTTTGCATTTGTTTGTTTTCAAAACCTCAAAAAACGATTCTCACTCATAAACAGAGTTAGCAAAAATTTCCTATAAGATGGCACTGGCCAGAGATAACAATATATGCTAGCGTATGTAATTAAGGCAATGCCTTCTTGCGAGCCTCTGCGACTATGATTTAATAATATCTCTCCCAGAATGTATTGCGACTTTGGAATATTCGAACTAAAGATGATCTGGGGAAATTGAATACATGCTAAATTCAGAAAATATGTTCTACAGATAGTCAACAACTCCACATAAGACAATGTGGTAGGCACCACTCCCATTAAATGAGATTATCTTGACTACACATATATGACCAGTAAATCTAATGCAATATGTGTAAAAAAATGACCATCTTTCGACTTTTTTCGGCGCGTCTCTAAATTTTTTTAGAAATCGAGAAATAACAGTTTTAGCAAGAGCACTCTGTATATTAGTGGAAAATTGACCTTTCGTGACTCAAATATTACTTGACCCTAAAAGCCACATCTTTTGATGAGCTTGTCTCGGGCCAGACCCTAACAGACGTTTTCACTTGTCGCCTGCCATCCATTAAAAATCTGCGTCCCCCCTTCTTAGTGAAAATTCCTAACATTAGGCCCTGGCCCATGTTATTTAGTACTGAACACATTCAAACAAATCAGCCTGCGTGGCGTGCTGAGGCTCGGAGCGTCTGTGGCGGCGCGCGTCGGTCTGTGTCGCGGCTGCGGGCGTCGCGGCGTCGGACCGGTTGGACGACTGACAGGCGCTGTCGGAACAGCACCAGCTGCCGCCGCCGGCGCCGCCGCATTGTCCGGCGCCGGGCCGTCTAGTTTTTGTCACTGCCGCTGCGTCGCGCGGACAGCTGGCCGGGCCATCCGCCCGCGGTGTTATTGTTGTGTGCGACGCGCGCGTCGCCCGTTAGCGAGCTGCGGCTGCCGCTGCCGCCCGTTCGGGTAGGCTGTACCGCACGACACTGAAGGTCGGCGGCACAGTGGAGGTTTCAGGCGCACGGCGCTGCGGTCTCCGGGATATAGGACCCAAGTGCTATGTTGGGGAGAACGTTACGACGGTTATTGTTGAGGCGGCCGGAGGCATAAGGAATTGCCCAGCTTATGACACAAAAAAGCACTTGAGAATAAGTTGCCAAGAGCGAAAGGAAACTGCCTTTCCAGATGCTCTCATTGGGTGAGAATGATGCTCCAGAACTCAGACATTCTCCACAACGATAGCTTCTGATGATGCCTGCAGAATGTGGTAATAAATATTAGGAAAGCGCTCGAAAAGAAATAATAGCCAGATGACGTGCCATCAGATAAAACATATTACAATATCACCATACATTGAATTTATTTATTGTGCTCAGTGATGTGAGGAAAATCATTGAGTATTATCTCCACCGCTGACCTTATCCTCAAATATTTATCTAAAAGTTCAAAAATGATAATGCAAATAATTACGACGTAATAATTTGCATTTGTTAATTTTTTCACTTTAAGATAAATATTTGATGAAAAGGTCAATGGTAGAGATAAAACCCATATCCTTAATTATCACATTATCTTGCAGTAGTGCACAAATATCTCAAATTTCCATCGAAGTTTAAGTGTTCCCAATTAATATCTTGCAATAGTGCACAAATATCTCGAACTCCCATCGCAGTTTAAGTGATCCCAATGAAATCACTAAGCAGTTATGTATGTCACAGCAGCCTATCGTATATTCAACCTAGAGACAGCTTGATGTACCCGACCACTGCTCTCGGGATTTCACTCTTCGGGCCCTATTCCCAGCTCGCTCCCTGCGGTAGTGTTTCCCTGGGGTAACTCGGTGGCCCGTCCCTGAGTTGCGGCCCGCTGTCTGCCTGTGTCTGGCCGGGCGCGGCGGCGCGGAGGGTCGTCACGATCGAAACCGTGTCACGTCACTCGTGTCCGCACGCGCCGCACGCCACGCGAGCGCCGCCGTGTTGTTCGGTCGTCGGCGCGCAGACGGGCGCGCGGCCACCGGACCGGCCGCTGGCTCCGGCCCGCCTGCCCTCCGCTGCTCTGCTCTGCTCTCGGCGCAGACCGACGCGAGAGCGCCGCCGCTGGACGCGCGTTGCCTGGATACGGTTGCCATGGTGACGGGAGCAGCGGCAGCCGGCGGCCGGTCGGGCGGCGCAGCCACTCGCTCGCCGCCGGCTGGCGCGACCGCTCGCCCTCGGCAGTTCTCATCCGAGCTGAGTGCCATCGGGCGAGGGTGTGGCCCTCCCGACTCAGCCGACTTCCCGCGTGAGTACGGATACCGCCGGCAGCCTGGGTCATCTCCGGTCAATAGGCAGTTGGGTTAATACATTAGGGGCATTGCTCTGTCTGTTGTGCTGGCTGGTTGGGACTCTCCGTCCTTTTAATTGTATTTGAACTCGTATATTTCGCTAGATATTCGCTGTCTTAGCTGTTGGTACAAAGCATGCGATGCTATTTTATTTGGTTATTAATAGCCAGTAGGTTCAATGTAGTCACGTTTCACTGTATTGACCTCTGTTAAGCAGTAGTAAGCAAATGCTAGTGAGATAGTCATGACTGTGTTTTATATAGAAGGCATCTTACAAACACAAATATTGCTTACTCTTGGTTAAGTATCAACTTTGTACGGTTTCTAGTGTCTGTTCTACACATTCAATGTCGCAACACTTGTATCTCACGAATTATTAACGGGGGGTACTTATAGTACGTTGATCTAAGTCAACGCAACCGAATCCTTATGTAACTACTCACGCTCTTCGAGTCTATGCAAATGTCAAACTCGTCATTTGATCTTGGTATAAATTATATTTTAAAATTGAAGCCTTTGCTGAATCAGACTTTTCCGTGAGTCGTCGGTAAATACCGCACATCCGTTTAAGATTCGCAGAAGTAAGAAGTACATGTTCCTTTGCTGAAAGTTGCCGACTGCTGCTGTTCCTGGTATGCCCAGTGCTGTCTGCAAAAGCAGTTCAAAAGCAGTTTGCTATACCTTTAAATTTCTTTGGCTGTACATGCATTCATGCACTAAAAAACAAATTCCAATAAGATACATGTATAAAGCAAATTTATCAGATCCAGGGTTCAAGACTTATGAACAGGAATACATAACAAAGCTGCTTCAACAAAGATAATGGGGACTTTTCGACAATACAAGTCAGGGACGTAGCCGAGGTGGGGGGGGCATGCCTCCCTGAGTAAAACAAATTTACAGCTAATAGAATTATTCTTCTTGAACGACCCCTCCTTCCCCTCCCCCTCCCGGTCAACCACATATGGCTGAGGAGCGAACTTTGACTCCACCACCGACGTGGCCCCTCCCTGATAAAAATCCTGGCTACGTATATGAGTCACTCATCTGGTAACACAAAATGCTCACCCCGATGTACGGCTAGATACTTATCACAGCATTGAGCGAACACACACACGAGGTTTTGATAGATTAGGGCCCTATATTTGTTCCATAATTTCCCTGAGCAAACGTGCAATGAACGAGTTATTGTTAAGTTGCCTTTAGTTCAAATGTTCCAATCGATTGATGCATAGCTACATGCAGGACAAGTTCTGAAGTTGATGTAAGCAAGCAGCGCAAACCTTCTCGTCTGTAGTTGCCCCTACGAGCCATTCAGTAGATCGGCCCTTTAAAAGAACATTATCCAGCTTAGCTTGAAAGACATAGGAATTAAACTGATCACAAGCAGAATCCATGTTCGTTATAGTAGCATAATTAATTCACCGCAGTTTCAGCTGTTCAGTCCGCAACAACCGCTCAGTCGGGTCCGACATTGCCTCGTAGGTGGCTGAGGAGCCGAACCAGGGAGGCCCATGTGAGCCGTACGAGGGGCGTCCCTTTGAGCCGTACCAGGGGCATCCCTGTGAACCGTACCGGGGCGTCCCTTTGAGCCGTACCGGGGCGTCCCTGGAGTCGTACGAGAGATGTCCCTGTGAATCGTACCGGGGCGTCCCTGGAGTCGTACGAGAGGCGT
This sequence comes from Semibalanus balanoides, assembly GCA_014673585.1. Lineage (NCBI taxonomy): Eukaryota > Metazoa > Arthropoda > Thecostraca > Balanomorpha > Balanidae > Semibalanus > Semibalanus balanoides. The sequence continues at coordinate 4,592 of VOPJ01005922.1, forward strand.
CCCTGTGAACCGTACCGGGGCGTCCCTGGAGTCGTACGGGAGGCGTCCCTGTGAACCGTACCGGGGGCGTCCCTGGTACCGGGTGTTAATCACCGCGAACAACCGTACCGGGTGTGCGGCGGGGTCATCAGCTCCTTGTTCCCCGCGTCAGCTGAGAGGCGCGTCCCCTCGCGCGGCGCGTGGCAGGCGCGGGGCGCCCCCCTCGCGGCCGGCGCCTGTGAGCACTAGTCACCGCTGACAGCCGCGCCGCCGGCAGCGGGAGGACGGCATCGACCGTCATCGATTTCGGCGCAGGGGAGGAGGGGGCGCTCTCCTGGGGCCAGCACTGACTCTAATCCGATTCGGGGCCGGCCGGGCGGCGCCGGCCCCCCACCCCTCCCCTGCCCCTCTGTCGGACCAGCCTACAGTGACGCCGCTGACGCCGGCTGCCACAGGCGAGGCCAGGCAGCCTGCTGCTGAACTCAGATAGAGCTGAATACCGGCTGCCGAGAAGTTTTGCGGAGTATCAATGGTCTCGCGACAATGATAGTACTCGAAACTGTGCCCAAATTACTGAAATAGGGAGATAATCGAGTACGTTGAGCAACAGGGTTGAAAGATAAAAAGGACAAAACTATCTGACCCGACCATGCATTGTGTGCAACGCGTCTCACTGATAGCATACACCATACAATGCATAAGATGTAACCATTTAAAGAATGTTGAGTAAGATTTAATGGTAATCGTTGTGCCAGCATTTTTAAATTTTGTAGCAGCACACACACAGGTACGCACATGCACTTCAGCATGTTGACGCGACTGTTTTCTGATCTGTCATTGTCTGACCGCCACCGAAAGCTTGTTTCAATTCATGCTGCGGTGCTGCACACGTCACGCAGTGACGTCACCGATCCACCGATCTGTTACAGATATTACAGACCCAGACAACGTGGTAACTGTGGCTGGTGCAGCGGCAACTGGCTACTTAGCTCGACTGGAGGCAGATCCGCCGCCAAAGTTGTGCCGTGGTAAGCAAAAGCCGAAAACGGCCATAACTGTTTTGAAGCTCACTGTCGATATTTTTCAAAGAGAGAACTCCTCACGTTTTCGTCTCCTGCTGATATCGTCTCCTTCTACTTTGTTTCCTTCATGTTTTTTTCTTCTTCTTTCTAACTACCCTCACACAAACGAAGCTTATAACCCTGTCGTATTAGTAGTATTTACACTATGGTATTAATGGTATTAGGTAATATTTACAAAATGATAAGCGTTACAGTGTCCCTAGCATTGGTAAATTTGGATGGAAGACGACAACTTATTGATCATATTTTGTATTGTTTTCCTAGCGTTTTACTTCGAATTTTCCACTAATTATTTTAAACTGTATTGGATAATTGGAAACCTGATACTGATTTATGGATGTAATGATAAAGACAGCCAGATTAGACAGAAGGGTAACTAACTCAAACAGGTAAGAGTTGGCATAGGTAATTACTAATTTTAGTGGGCAGATAATTGGGTGATAAAGCCAGCTACATTTTTTTTTAATATCCTCTTTGTATGCTTACTTTTAGTCAGGATTTCCTCCTTGCAACGCAGCTTCAAAGCAATCCTAGGAGCCTGGTTACAAAATAAGTTGCTCAGCCGCATAAAACATAAAATCATGGCGGTCAGTTTGTAGTCTTATTCATTCAATCGCTACATGGTCACGCGATCAAATAATGCACAAAGCTTATCATTGCTTATAGATAGCTCCCATTGTGAATCACATAATCACATATAATCACATAACCGAAGGAATTGTAAATAGAAGTGCAAAGCTACGTGGCAAAAACTGGACAAACACGACAAACACAAGCAAGAAACATAACTAACATTAATTCTGCTAACCAAAGTGAAGAACGATTTTGTTTCAAAGGACTAATGAACACTTCACAAAAAACATAATAGGTACTGACTTCTATAAAAAAGTCACCTCGATATGCCCCGTAATTTATTTTTACAAGTGAAAGAACAGACTATAGTTCAATACATTATTTGCACATACAAAAAACGATAAGTTTGAGCCGATATTGATTTATAATAGCCAATATTAGCCAAATAAAGAAGGAAGCACGAATGTGTGCTGCTTCCTGTCTAGAATAAACTAAAATATGAAGATCCCATTTAGAAACAACAGGTAAAACGCACTTTCGAAATCGTCATTGAACACATAATAGAGCTCCAGCATTCAGAAACACTGCATAAAACAACTCGTTGTTTATGACGATATAAATTCCTTCAAGTGCACTTGGCGTGGAAGTCAATAGTGCGGAACGAGCCCGGCAAAACTCTTCCCTCAATTTAGCATTAGGTCGAGACGCCTCATTTACCACGGCAGCTCTGTCACCAGCACTACATTTGTGGTTGGCGTCCTCGGACCATTAAAATACAGAACATTAACTCTGCTGAATTCTCACCCTAGAACTTTATCTCGGGGCGAACTTTATTACAGACGGGAAATTGATGGCCTTCCGTGGAATTCTAGTGACAGCGCGTGGTGGCTGCCACTTTCTGGCACTATTTGAGCAGCCATGGAGCGAATGAAGGCAGCTATAAACCAAAAAGAGAAGTAGATGTAAAAATGATCGATAACATGTCAATTATTTATTTTTAGAACAAAAAAAGGATATCAAAGAAGAATACAAGCTTTCGGCAACATTGCCATCATCAGGTATACACTTTTAGAATATTTTGTAAACGACACCACAAAAACATCACAAAACAGTTTCGCTCCCGTCACAATATTCTACATGAAATGTTAAAAGCAAGCTTGTAAATATTAGGTTTCAAAAGTACTTGGACGCTGGACTGGCTAAAAGTCGGCACCAAACATTGCAAAGCATAATAGCAACAGATTCAGCATCAAATATAAATATAACATAAACATATAACAGCATTAAATATAACACAACATATCAAAGCTTGCGGCTGAGTGTAATGTTCCAGCGAACAGTATTCTCTGCAATGCTCTAGAAACGGATTTCCCCCTCCGCATATCGACACCACACAGAGGCACCCCGACTATTGCCACACATTGTCTAGTTAATAACCCACGATACCATGTCAGCGCAACGTGGCAAGCCAAGGCATTCATTATATCCACTGCATACCGCACACCATTGACCGTACGCTAACATAGGCCGATTTGTTTAACCAGCGGCCACTACATTGCTGACGACATTCTGTTCGCTCCATTACACTATGATTAGGTCAAATAATGCGCGTCATACTGTATCTGAATGGACGACATGAATGCTTTAGAGTTTGACAAATGAGCACTCGTGGCATGACTGACCGCAATTACCGGAGTTTAAAATGTTAAACGAAATCGATTTAAGGGGATGATCCGGACATTCAATGTTTCCAATGAGGGCGTTGGTTATACCTAACGATTTTGAGGCAGTGAGATGTAAGTGAAGACAAAATTGATACTAGTTTTCCGGATACTCATAAAGGCAGCGTTGTATCTAAGTAGCAGTGACTTGATGTGACTTCCCGATTCTGAAATGCAGATCTAGGTTCTAAAACGTACACTTGGTTTGTGATTGCGCGAATTATGGAATGGCCATATGGAAGTCAGTTTTGATCAAGCGAACTATCACTGGCGGATCCGAGGGGGCATCAGGGGCAAATTCCCCAAAAAACCGCCTGGAAATCTGGCGCAAATTTATACATTGCCTGATGTTAGAAGGACATCTACGCAACTTGTACTAAGGAAAGTTTATTTTGAAACCATCTAGCAATGCATAAGGGAGCAAAATCCGATGCGTTTTTTAATTTTAATCAACTTTTTCGGGGTGATGCCCCTCTGGCGCCAAAAACTAAATCCTAGATCCACCAATGGCGACTTCACTTGCAACGTCATACTTCTTTAGAGATGAATGAACATAAGGCTCACTAAAACTGCTGTTTATTTCATCGTAGATAACAAGCCCAGAGAGTCTGTTTTAATTTTGTATACAAGCATTGTTATACATTGAAATCGTAGTATTTAGACATTCCAGCAGTCAATAGTGGAAGACAATGTGTCATCACTGACATGTAAATTATTACCAACTGGAGGGTGAAAATTATACGTAATGTTAGAAAAAATAAACAATGTGAGACTACTGTAATCCTTCCACGGCAGTTAATGGCATACTAGCCTTTATTTGCATGGTATCAACACACTATGAGTGAACAAAGAAAAGACCCGTATCACAAATCAAACATGTGTCATGTCAGCTTTGCGGCATCTTGCTAATGCAATATATGATAGTGAACAATACATTTTGCATTGGCATATCACATTTTATTGGTTTAAATATTATTGACAGCATTGTGCGACTTGTCTTACGCTACCAACCTTTGCATCACCTATTCAATTAATCACACGATTCTACTAGAACTGAATAATACGTTTGTATCCTTCACCAGCCGCCACAACCAGCCGTCACCAGTCGCCGTCAACCTTCACCAGCCACCGCCAGCTATCACCAGCCATCACCAGCCATCACCAGCCATCACCAGCCATCACCAGCATCACCAGCCATTCACTAGCCATCACTAGCCATCACCAAGCCGATCACCAAATCGTCACCATCCATCACCAGCCATCACCAGCCATCATCAGCTATCACCAGCCATCACCAGCCATCACCAGCCATCACCAGCCATCACCAGCCATCACCAGCCATCACCAGCCATCACTAGTCATCTTCAGCCATCACCAGCTATCATCAGCCATCGCCAGCCATCACCAGCCATCATCAGCCATCACCAGCCATCTTCAGCCATCACCAATCGTCACCAGCCATCACCAGCCATCACCAGTCGTCATCAGCTATCACCAATCGTCACCAGCCATCACCAATGTCACCAGCATTCACCAGCCATCACCAATCGTCACCAGCATTCACCAATCCATCACCAGCCATCATCAGCCATCACCAGCCGTCACCAATCGTCACCAGCCTTCACCAGTCGTCAGCAGTCGTTAGCCAGTTCCGCCCGCCGTGTTCACTGTTGGCCTTTGTGTTCTATGAGTCATAAGGCACGCGGTGAATGCTAAGGGAATAACTGAGTTCATCCTGAAGACAGCCGCACCTGTCCACACTTTCGTCACGGTTTGCTGCCCAAGTCGTCCCACCATGAACCGTTGGTAAAATGAAATGAGAAAGTGACGATGTCTCATTGCTCAGTATATAGCATATAATCGGGAATGTGATGTAGTTAACGCGTCCTTAGGCTTCAAACACAATAAAAGCAGCCAAGCTCATTGACGTCATTTGATATAATCAGCTGACGGCAGGGCGTACTCAGCTGAGCTGCGTAGTGTTAAAGGCCAATGACAAAAACATACATACGTTCTTTCCCGTTAAAATGAAGCTTAATTTAGCATTGAGAGGTCACGAAATGGATCAGACTATTGTTTCAATTTTTTAAAGAGGTTTTTAAGCTAGTTTAAAGCTAACGCTGCTTCGTAATTCGTGTTGGAGTGATACTTATACGTCATAATTGCCAGTAACTTCCCTGGACATAAAGAAGAGACCTTGTTTGTTTTTTGTATTTAATTGAGTTTTATTAAAGTAAATTGCATCAGAAGAACAACTATAGTATGAACAAATGAACAGTGATACATTATATGACGTCATTTGAAGACACAGTAGCGGCTGCAAATTCAAACGCTATGTGAGGAAATGTTTTTGTCACAATTGCGCCATGAACGTAACGTGTCTTTTCTTACCTTAAATTCACTTCACTCTGAAAAAAGTGAACTTTTTTTTCCAAAAAATAAAACAAATATCCGTCTTTCACATGATCTCACATAGCTAAGTTCTCAGATGTTTTCTGATGAATTGAGGAATAACTTACGGCCTATGGGCTAAGGCCTTTAACATTACGTCGTCAGCTATGTACGCCCGTGACGTTGCACTTGGGTTGCCGGATGCGTATACGTAGGTGTAGTGCTGAGAAGTGCCATGGGTGTAGTATGCTATTGAACATGCATTTAAAAAACTGCTTGATGCACATCCATCGTTTCGCATTTACATGGTAATTATGTTATTCTTTTGTTCCATGTTAAAATTTGCACTAAGTATAATAATGCAAATGTTTCTTTTATCACTCTATTTCCATAACTAAATCAGTTTGCACATGGTCATGGTCAAATCATATGACATACATTATTTATTTGAAGTATCACAGACGCACGCGAGCAGAAACCTTGACAGGCCTTGGCAAAACGAGACAAATTTAAAATCAATCATTCCACTGACCAGTTCGAACAGAGGGCGAGCTATCATAAAATGCCTTTTATGCTCTCATGTTAGTCATACTTAAACAATTTGACACTTACTCTGTTAACAAGAATGCACGCAAACCGTAAATGTATGTTTAATATTTCGAACATTTATATACTTTATCAAATGGGGTCCATAATATGTATGTTGCCGAGGCCCGAGATTATGCAAATGTTAGTTTGGCTTCCCTGGCCTGGCTTACATTTCACAATGAACTGTAGGGTTGCCAACGTCTATAACAAGTTGTGTATTGTTCTGTAGCTTGCTAAGATCTGGCTACAAATATGCATATGGTAGGTATATTCTACAAAACGCGGTGCAAAGCTATGTAACAGTACTTAACAGTTAAGGATTACATACAGTTTTAACAGCACAAATAAACACTCGAAAGCTTAGCAAGAACATGACAGCTTTGAAATTAAAAGTCCCTTCACCAGTAAGGCACCGTAGTTGGCGATGAATGAGTGAGTGCGAAGGAAAAGGTGAATTTCAACTTGATCGGGCAATTCATTTCTGAGATACAAATAAGGGTGCGCACGTGCGCACGTGCAAGGGCACCCCACCCCTGTTATTTTGGGAAAGTGGTGGCTGAGAAGTCCCTAACCACACACCAAATTTGATTACAATCGGCCGAGCTGT
>VOPJ01005923.1:0-11537 GCA_014673585.1 Semibalanus balanoides
ACATGGGTTTCTCGCGCTGAAGCCACCTTACTGGGCGAGGTGCTCTGCAGCTACGGCGTGAATGACATTCAGGTTTTCCAGACTTTCACCATGGATGTGCCGCCCGGTACTGGTGAGTTTGTTTTATCGTTTGATAATTTTTTGAGATTTCGCAGCCAGAACAGTGTTTGCAGTTCTGGGTTCTCCCTTCTTGTCGTAGATCAGGCTTCTGACATATATACCGTGGTTTCAGCCACGGTGATCCGTGGAAAATAAATTTCTGAAAATTTCGTAGGTTCTAGGAACATACACTACCCAAAAATCCTGAATAACATCACACGACGAGACCGGGGGAATATCAGCGAAGCAATATTTCTCAACTTCGTATTTTTTTGTCTTTGTCTTTGTCTTTGTTTCTTCTGTGGTGGCCCTCAGCCCCCAAAGGTTCCCTCAGCCCTACAGCCATAATGCGATTGAATAACCCATTCCACCGCATATCCGACAAATAATTTTTTGACTGTGTGCCAGGATTTTGTCAACACGTTTGATTGTAATTGGAGGCTGGTTTGGGATGGGACGCTCCCAATTTTTTTTTTCCTCAAGAATTGTCTGATTTGTTTTTTACAAAGGTCATCTCAGTCTATTCACCAGGTCACTTCAAAGGCCACCACCTCAAAAGAAGTGGATTGTCGAACCACAGCCAAAGTGTTTGACTGAGCAAAGTGGCAATTTTGACATGCATTTAGACGAGGCTTCTAACGGCATTTGTGGATCCTATCTAATTCCCATTTGAGCCATTGTTATGGGGGGAGGGGTGCGTCAGATACCTCCCCTGGCACGACTAAGCTTTTTCAGAGTCCGGGTTACGAACTGCTTAAAAGCAAACACAGATAACATGATGTCTGGATTGGACACTAAGTTGTCGGCCTCATATTGCTTTAAGCACAGCAGTGAATGACTGGTGCTGGACTCGCATTTGCACGAGCCGAGACATAAAGTGTATCAGGCTTAACAGCTCCGTTTCCAAATTTCTAAGAGGCCAAAAATTGAGTGTTAAATCCAGTTATCATGTTATCTGTAAAGCAAATTATCCCTGTTAAAGCCGCTTAGATCTTCATTCAGTAAATGTGTTAATGTTTGACCAATTGAGTTGTACTGGTAAAGTTATGGCGCCGGTGGATCCCTTTGCTCCGTTTCTGTTCGGTTCCCCAATCGCTTTCAAAAATCGACATCACATGTGTGGAACTTCGATGATGGGCGTGCTTATATTGAGCATTTTTATTTAGCTTCTCTAATGCAGTATTATACTATTTTATTTATGTGTTACACTTAGGTATTTTTGTCATTACCACACTTAAAATGCATTCAAACCTATGCAATATGCATGTATGTATAGGGGTATCAGGAAGGGACGTAGCTAAAGCTAAGGGGGCACGGGTGCCATGCCCCTCTCCCCGAGAAAACCCCAATTTACACTAGATGAAATGTGATTTTGCTGACAACCCGACTCTACCCCCCTCGGTCAACAACATTTTGCTCACGAGCGAAATATGATTCTACCATTGACGTGCCCCCCCCCCTGATAAAAATCCTGGCTACGTGCTTGCGCTAAACCATATGCCTTGGCAACTATTTTTTCTCGAATTGCCCCCCCCCCCAGTGATAATTCCTTAGCCGAGGCCCTAGAATAAACCCTCTATTTATCTGGGTCGATGTTTGTTTTCGTCTGCCGGAAGCTGGCTTTGAAAGTATTACTAAAAGCCTTGCCTAAGCGCACCCACTTAATTGAATGTCAACATTGTCCATTGATGCTGTCTGTTGGTGCTGCACGCAGTGAAATATAATGAAGCTATTTATGCCCTCGCCCCTGATACCGGGGGCGAGGGCTATAGTATTTTCATTGGATTCCACTGCGTGCAGCACCGACAGACAGAGACAGCGACAGAGGTGGTGTCGATGAAGTGGACATAAATATGGTCTAGACTGTACGAGTACATACTACATACCTACGTACTTTGTGTTCAATACTCAAGGAAACGACAGTCTGCCTTTGAGATCGTATAAACTTAATACATATTTACCAAGAAAGAGTTTCGACAAGCTACTTCATAAGCAAATACGTATTTTCATCACACTACATTATAGATAACATGAGCTACCGGGAAGTTCATGTTATTTATGACTATATTCATGTGGGCTCCTAAGAGTAATATTCGCCATTGGTGCATGAACTGCTCACAACATCCTTATTGCATTGTTTAATGAAGTTATCCAACATAAGCTAGAACTCCTTAACACTTGAAGCTACTAAGATGGTCAAAATGGTCCTAAAGACGTAACATATTGCTTTTAAGAAGCTCAGGCCCCAAAGTTTCGTGACTTCCAATTCATGTTCAATCAATGTTCGGCCTGATGCGATGTTGTACCATGCTTTTCACAAAAAAAAAAAAACACTTTGACTAGATACTAACGATTCTTTACTTTTAAAGAAGTTTTGTATTCATTCGATAAATATATAGTTACGGCCTCACTACCGCAACTAGAGAAACACATTACTTGAATGGAAATAATGACGCTTTGAATCGTTAGCAACAATTTATCGGGCTACCGTTATGGTGTACAAATGATGCGAAATAAATTTAAGAAAGAAATATCAAATACAATTATTTTCTTATTCAAAGTTGAAAGTTTGGGAAAATTAAAGAACAAAATACCACTGGTTCTTAAGTTGATATGGCAGCTGCTAACTTCAGCTCCTAAAAGTTGGCGTGCGCCCATGCCATACATATACTGCATTCTCCGTCCTTTTAATGTGCCTTTTAATCCGTTTTGTTTGGCCCTCTCAACGCTTGGGAAGAAGCCCTTTCAACGCCACTGGCGCCTAATGCCTATCCAGCTATCTACTGTCATGAGAACTTGAAAATTTCGCGCCGCTTCGCGACAAGCTTTGCAATTACCTATACAAATTTGTAAAATGAATTTAATGATGTGTCTGGCAGCGTAATATCATTTGAGAAACCCAGATCAAATCCAGCTCTAGTCGTTACTCATGCCACGAAACGTCTGTTCCTGGGGCGGCTATGTCTGTACCTGGAGCGGCTATGCTCTACAGCAGAGCACAGACGTCATGGCAGCCAGTCTCCCATGCTCTGATCATTTCCGCAGACGTCAGCCGCCCCAGCTCGCCGCTCAGAGAACTACCTGACTGACGTCAGCGCGGCCGCTCGGTATGGATCGCGACCCGGCCGCCACCGCCGCCACCGCTGCTGCGGCCCGGGCCATCCGACTGACGACATTTGCCAGGTGAGTGTGATCTGTTTGCAGACAGGTTTCCATGGTTACAGCTCTGCTGCGCTCGCGTCATTCGCATGGATCGCTGCCAGGGCTGGCTACCAGCGTCACTCTCTCAGGGACACCATGCATCATTCAGAGTGCCACACCGCCACCACTTGTGAGGGAGGGAGCAGGAGCCCACCACACACCACCACATGTGAGGAAGGGAGCAGGAGCCCACCACACACCACATTTGAGAAGGAGCAGAGCACACACGACCACACTGTGAGGGAGGAGAAGGAGCCCACCACACACCACACATGTGAGGGAGGGCAGTGAGGCCCACCACACACCACCACATGCTGAGAAGGAGCAGGAGCCCAAACACACGCACCATAGGAGGAAGGGAGTAATGTACCTGAGCAACACGACCATGTGAGGGAGGAGAAGGAGCCCACCACACACCACTATGGAGGAGCAGGAAGCCCACACACACACCAGCAGGAGGGAGGGAGCAGAGCCCACCACACACCACCACATGTGAGGGAGGGAGCAGGAGCCCACCACACACCACCACATGTGAGGGAGGGAGAAGGAGCCCACCACACACCACCATATGTGAGGGAGGGAGCAGGAGCCCACCACACACCACCACATGTGAGGAAGGGAGCAGGAGCCCACCACACACCACAGGTGAGGAAGGAGCAGGACCCACCACACACCACCACTTGTGAGGGAGGAGCAGGAGCCCACCACACACCACCACATGTGAGGAGGGAGCAGGAGGCCACACACACCACCCACATGTGAGGGAGGAGCAGGAGCCCACCAACCACCCACATGTGAGGAAGAGCAGGAGCCCACACACACCACCACACTGTGAGGGAGGGGAGCAGGAGCCCACCACACACCAACACATGTGAGGGAGGGAGCAGGAGCCCACACACACCACCAATTGAGGGAGGGAGCAGGAGCCCACCACACATCACCACATGTGAGGAAGGAGCAGAGAGCCCACCAACACACCACCACAATGTGAGGAGAGGAGCAGGAGTCCCACCACACACCACCACATGTGAGGGAGGGAGCAGGAAGCCCACCACACACACCACATGTGAGGGAGGAGAGGACCCACCAACACCACCACATGTGAGGAGGGCGCAGCGAGCCCACCACACACCACACATGTGAGGGAGGAGCAGGAGCCCCACCACACACCACCACATGTGAGGGAGGGAGCAGGAGCCACCAACACCACCACATGTGAGGGAGGGAGCAGGAGCCACACACACCCCACATGTGAGAGGGAGCAGGACCCGACCATCACACCACCACATGTGAGGGAGGGAGCAGGAGCCCACACACACCACCACATTGTGAGGGAGGGAAGGAGCCCACCACACACATCCACATGGAGGAAGGGAGCAGGAGCCCACCAGCACACCACCACATGTGAGGAGGGAGCAGGAGCCCACCACACATCACACATGTGAGGAGGGAGCAGGAGCCCACACACACACCACATGTGAGGAGGGAGCAGGAGCCCACCACACACCACCACATAGTGAGGAAGGGAGCAGAGCCACCACACACCACCACATGGGTGAGGAGGAGCAGGAGCCCACCAACACTATTCACCACATGTGAGGGAGGAGGGCAGGAGCCCAACCACACACCGACCACATTGAGGGAGGAGCAGGAGCCCACCACACACCACACATTGAGAAGGACAGGAGCCACCACATACCACCACATGGAGGGAGCAGGAGCCCACCACACACCACCACATGTGAGGGAGGGAGCAGGAGCCCACCACACAACACCACATGTGAGGGAGGGAGCTTGGCTTGTCTGGTCTTCATTACCGAGCGGACACGAGAAGCCCCGTGAGGTTTCTCGTTAACTTATTATACAAATTTGGATTCTACCCGGCCCGACACGATCATACAGATGCTCTTCGGAAGGTAATAACTTTGCAACCACTATTCGATCGAGATTAGGCCTTCGCCATTGGATAGCTACTTTAAATCGTTTTCACCTTGAGCAGAGATATGCACATACATATGTTATAATTTAACTTAAGTCCGGTGCTCACTGGGGAAATTGCAAACGTAAATGTCACCACACGTAGCAAAAAGTAGCCAAAACGAAACGTAAACGTAATCTGGCAGATGTTGAGCATGGCTTCACATGGTAGCAACGTAGCGCAAAAATGATAGCAGCAAGTAGCAGCGTAATATTCCTGCCAGTGACATCCAAGGCCATAGATACTGACATCGGTGACATCGACCCTCCGACATCGCTCTAATGATGGCATCGCTATAATGGTGAGGGTGACATCGCTATAATGGTGAGGGTGACATCGCTATAATCACCATCACATCGCCTGCTGCTATGCTCCGTGGGGGATCTACTTTGGCTTTGGTGCCGCCGGTCCTGGTTCACTGTTTGTATTTTTTTTCCTTTTGAGATGCAGTCATTTCGCATTTAATAAACCGATGTTCCGTCTCAATGCAAGACTAATAAATAATATATGACCGAGAGTTTAACTTTATGTATAGAACTGGGTAGCTGGATTAAATTAATGTGTCTCGGAAGAAAAAATGCACAGGTGCGATAACTGAAGATTATTGCACGCTCGTGGTCTTATCGCACAGGATCCTCAAAATAAATTGACGAACAACCACGTAGTAATACCAGTAAGACGCCTTAAACGGCGAAGGACGAGCGAGTCCGAATAAATCCGCGTCAATTTATCACCGTCGACGCGAGGTTCAATCTTGTGCAAAGCATCCATTTGAATTTATTTTTAGCCGTGTTGTTTTTGCCGTCGCAAATAGATCCGAACTAAATCGTACTTAAACTAAAATAGGTTCTTTGAAGCGTTATTATTAAATTTTGCAATTATACAGTTCATTTTGTAGGCAAAAAAATGCATTTTTTGGGTGGAATATTAGATGGATTTATTGATGCTTTAAGCCGCATCATTTTATCGTCTAAGCCATCCGCTGCGTGGTTTGAAGGCTGACCGCGTGTTGTAATATAAAAGGAAATATTTATAAAATCGTCAATAAAAATATTACGACAGATTTTAACGGTGAAATACTGCATGCAAACCTATTTTTTAAATGCATTTTAGAGACGGTACATTGGTCTAACCACTTGGTGTTTGTTTTATCGCTTCACATCCCATAGGTGCTGAGCACTGATTTAAATTGTGAAGACGTCATAAAACTATGAATATTTGGCCGTCTTGTATAGCAGTAATTTCAGTAACCACGCGCCGATGTATGCACATAGTGCATACGCCCGGGCGATCGTTCTCTACGCATCTGTGTTTGACCCGTATCTTGTGCGACTTTTGGTTGCCTGAGATATAAGGGTCCAGTGTATGTTACACGTGATGTTGTTGTAGGTATTTTTGTGGACGGAACAGGGGTGCACGTGGCGCAACCGTGCAGTGTGACCCAGGAGTTTGACCTGTGCAAAATTGGCCAGTGGTGTGTCCTCCAGCCTCACACCAGAAATTGTAGTTTATAGGCCCGCCGTTTTCTCAAGCTACAGCAGGATATACTTCTGACACCCCCTGACGCGGCACGTGTCACGTGCCGTGCTGACTGTGCGCATTACATGATAAAGTAAAAATTATGTCAATAAATCATAATGTCATTGCCATTGGGGCTATCATATGGCGAAGACCGTGTTCATCGGAATGCGGGGTTCAAAAGAATATAAGCTTGCCTGACCAGCGTCCGCGTCGGGCGGGTCGGGCCGCTTATATGTGAGAAAAATCCGGTATTCAATGAGGACTCGCTCCGCGCTTCGCGCTCGCTCGTAATCAACTCATTTCACTCTATATACATTCCTGCTCTTGTATCAATGATCGAAAGGGCTCAGTGCGAGATAAACGATAAACCTGAAAGCGATAAACTGCGGAACTTTTCACGTTTCGTTTCGCTTCTGAAGATGCACCGCAGACGTGTCCAAAACGGAGGATTGGCTTCTGCCATTTTCCCGGTGCTCACTGCTGCTACAAAACGGATGCGTTTTGGTCTCGTTTTGCCTACGTTTGGTAACGTTTACGATTGCAATTTCCCAGTGTGCACTGGGCTATAAAAGAAACTGTTGACCTAAAAAAAGAAGAAGAAAAAAGTTCAGAAATGATTGAGAGAAGCTATAAATTAATTATCATGTTACGAGTAAGTCATACAAAGCGAAATCAGATTGCTAAGAAGCACGGTATGTCATCAGAACGTCATCGATTTTGGAGGGATCGTGGCGCATACAAGACAGTACTTGCCCAAGTAGGTGCTTGTTGAAGATGCGGCGAAATATAACAAAGTTGAGAACTACCACAATATTTTATCTAATTAGGTACCTATTTGTCACCATTAGTAAAACAATTTGCACCTTTCTGTGGCTCTCAAATATTTTTGTTTCTTTTTCTTACAATATCGTTACGGATATTAATTCGAAGTCAACTGACGTGCAGCCGTTATTTATTTGTGCTCATTTATGGATATTGGCAGTTTCTTTAGTTGTTTTAAATATTTGCACATAGCCTGTATAGTATACCATGTATTGATTTACAACACATTGGTCAAGAGTAATAGGTACTTTTGCATAATCAGTGCAGTGAAACGGGAGCTAATGCTGAAACCCATGCACGCAAACAAGATGAAGGCGGATTTCGGCCCATCTGTAAGACTAGGTCCGTTCGTTCTCACTCCGTCTGAATAATTTGGCGAAGAATGTTGCTAAGAATATCGTTTTATAGACGATTTGAGCATCAAAATCACGATAATTCCTATGTTTATTTTTGCAATCACGGGAATGAGGAACTGAAATAGTATGTTCAGCACTATCTGTTTCATTGTGTATCAAACACTTCCCCAAGTCTTTAGTTTTGTCATCTGTACGTCATAACCATACGTCAAATAAGCCAATATCAGCCAATCAGCGATTGGAGTTACCAGTCATCCCAGTCCCCGACTTTTAGGACTGAATATTAATTAATTAAGTGGTTTCTATGAAGATGTGAAAGCGTCTCAAGTCATTTTCGAGTATGGAGAACAACTTAGTTATCTCAACTCAAAACCCGATGTTAAAGGTGAACTGTTTCCTTTAAGCCCGGTTAGTGTACAAAGTTCCGATTCATAGTTTTCGTTGGCATAACTTGCACCATTATGCAGCCAAGGCCCTTTATACTGGCGGACTGGTGAAGCCAAGGAAACTTATAGGGCCTTGGGTGAAGCCTTCCATAGTCAACGAATTTCGATCAAGCATTTATTTGTACGATGATGCACGCAGTGCTCAGGACGTGTACTTCCTTTTGGTGGATTCGAGAAGGATCATGAACAACTTAATACAGAGCGCGCCAGCTCGGTCATCGCCTAAAAAGGCGTTTTACTGGTACAGTGAAGCAAACGTGCTAGAAAGACCGCCAGATATCATTATTTAATATAACTGTCAAAAATAATTGTGTTAAAATGATCAATAATATGCAAAATATTTATTTTAGAGCCAAAACGAATGATTAAAGAGGACAAGCTTTCGACATCACCATCATCATCAGACCTGATAACAGTAATGTCGAACGATCGTTTTTTTTTTAGTTTTTAATAACACGTTTTGGGCTCTAAATTCAATATTTGGCTTGTTAGTGATCATTTTAACAACATTTTGACAACTAAGTCCATCATGCCAGCCATCTAAATAATTTATTTAATATAGTCATAATTCGAGCACTTCGGCAAATGAATTTCGGGTTCGCAGGCCACAAGCTTTTGCTAAGGAGACTTGAAAATTGAACTCTGGCTTCTGTCATTATGATCAAGTAGTTCCTGTTCGGAGGCAGATTGATATGGCAAAGGTTGTCCGTGCCCAAAGACAGACCACAGTCCGCTCAACCTCTGGCATCATCGAACCCGTTTGCAGTCGCCTGATGCATGTGTTCCAATGTGGAATTTCATAATCTGCTGTCAATTGTACTGTCTCTTAAATCAAAGTCGATACGCTGTATATATGATTACTTGATAAGCATAGTTCAGATTGTAAAAAGGTATGGCATCTCTTTACTTTGGCTAGGCTGACGAATGGGAGTGGACATTGAAGCCTAAGATCGAATCTGAGTAACATTATAACCAGCGGTTTTGACTGAGTCGACATCGGATTAAGAATCAATCATTTTAAGAATCATTTTAGACCAGAGAAAAGGTCAGAACTGGAGTCGATACAAGTACACCGACTCCGCCAGACACGTAGCCAAGGGGGAGGGCGTCAGCCTCCCCCTGGAGGTCAAGGGGCCTAAAAAAAGGCACGCGCAGCGCGCTGAAAAGGGCACGACGAGTTACCGCACAATAGCCCCAGGTATGACTGCCGGGTTAAGAGTCGGAAAGACCACGCAAAGCCTGCTCTTTAGAGAGTTTAGAGCACTTCGGAGACCATATAGGGCCTGCAGGGCCCTTTTTAAAAACAGAGAGCGCGTGCTCCTGACAAACATCGCTCCTTCGTCGCTCGGTTTTTCAGTCACACGCTTGGAAAAGATAATCACCGATTTTGTTTAATCGAAAGCACCGAGGACCGGTAGGTCCGAAGTATTTTCGATTAATAAAAAATAGGTGAGATCATTGAATTGCCAGCCCAAGGGTAGGAAGATATTTACCATATGCCGAGATATCCCTTTAACGTTAGCACGTGAGGGCGGTATAACATTTCAGCTCAATGTTATTTGATCTGGGAAAACATTTCTGCCCTGGGCCGAAATGTTTTCCAAAATCTCGTGCAAATAGTATAAAGAGTGGAAAGTGACTTAATGAACTATAGTTAGAAAAGAATGCAAAGGGTGAATGAATTAGAAAAGAGTGGCTGCATGAACTCTCTGATTTTCTTTATTCAACTCCGTCGCCGAGGTTGAAACCCAAGTATGATGGAAAATATGGCTTCATTTGGTCCATTTAATCGGCATATGATAAATTTCATACCACACTTGGGCCGGAATAATTCTTTGGGACCTCGGTCCGTGCTTGAATTTCCGCCCTCAACTTCGTCTCATGGCGAAAATTGATTCCGCTCGGACCTCGGTCCAAATAATTCATTCTCTCCGCCCCGTGTGGTATTATATATTCCCATACATGCTCAGCACCAAAAGCAAACCATGTCTTAACCAGAACATCCAAATCGTATTTTTTTTTAAGTTGTATGTGAAAAGATGTGAAGGATGACGTCCTTGAAACCGTGATGAAAAGGTCGCTTGAAGGGATAGATGCAACCAAGAACAAGGAGACCAAGAGAAAGACCGTCTACTGGGTCCAAAAGCTCGAAGAGGAGGCAAAAAAATGAGATAAGAAGACAAGACGATCGTGGATTTGGATGTTTTTGTAATAGGTGCATACGTTGTTGTTGGTGTGCTTTGTATTATTAGACCTATGAAATAGGTAAATCACGATATCGAAAGTTTGTATCTGAGCTGCAGTGGGTCAAACCTACCATAGTGAAGGAAACAGATAGCTCTATAATCAGGAAGGAAGCACTGCCCATAATGCTGTTTTACGCCATCATATGAGGTCATACATACCTACGTCATAGATTTAGGACAGGGTGGGACCACTTAGCAACGGGCGTGACAACATATACCATACCACATTATCATATGTCTCAATATGTTTTTAGAATTAGCGCGAGCGTGTGATAAAAGGTTTTCAGCTCTCAGAAGATCAATGTTAAGTTATTGGTCAAAGCTTTCCGCCCGCCGCACATTTACATTTTACCAAGCTTTGCTTACGCAGTTTTCAAAACAGAGGTAGACATAGGATAAAATAAATATCACACTTGATTCGATATTGTATTTAGGACCTCGGTCGTTGTAGGATTTTCCATCCGCGATCTTTGGTCTCGGGCGGAAAATCCAACAACGTCCTCGGTCCTAAATCAATAATTGTATCGGCCCCGTGTGGCATTTATTATTACCACACCTTTTAAAAAATATCACTATTTCTCCCATACTCCAAAAGTGTGGTATAATGCACGTGCTGGCTTTCCCATTAAGACGTGCACTGCTGCATGTATGGGAAATCCATGTCTTCCACTCTGAGCCATGAAATTCCTCTGTATATTTTTGGCTAGAGTTTGATTCAGTCCAGCTTGCAGTACTTGATTTTTCGTCAAAACTCACGTGACCTTAAACTCAACTCACGTGACATCTAGACCTTTTTATCTTTGCATCTCAGTGGAGTGCAAATATAAAAAAAATCCTGCACTCCAGATCCAATGGAAAATCAATCTCT
>VOPJ01005924.1:0-22084 GCA_014673585.1 Semibalanus balanoides
GCTCGATGCGTGGATTATGTGTTATAGAGCCTTGGGTTTGCGGAGCTACCACAACAACCGCACTACGGATACTCCTACGCTTCAAAGGACGATGTACTTATTTTCGAAACACCGTAATAAACAAAGTTTCACTTGCATTCAAGTTGCCAGAGTTGTCTGAAAATAATCGTGTCTTATGATTTGGCAGCGTGGAGTTTTTTTTTTACTACCCAAAAATCTTTGATATGACGTCATCAATCAAAATATTACAATTTCACTTTTTGTCGGTGCCGGTCCCGGTGCCGGTTTCAGTCCCGGTGCCGTGCCGGTTTCAGCTAAATACAACCACTAAATAGACAAAATTATGAAATTTAGCACCGTTAGCGAGCAAGAGCGTCGCCACGATCTGAAAGTTACTAAGGACAAAGCCACATGCACGTGTACTTCAACATGATACCATATTAGGGGAGGCTGCAAATTACTAGGGACAATGTCCAGTGGTGGCGAGGCGACGCCCATGTCAGTTGGGGACACTGTAGGAAAATGCTCCAAAAATAGAGCGCTCTAATTTTAGAGTTTGATGCATTGTAAGCGGTCGCGAAAATATATTTTTTTTAAGCAGCTGTTGCGTAGCACTGCGACCACTTTACGACCCACATATGGCATATATGGCGAGAAAATACTTCAAACTTTGCTTACAGATTGGTCACGTTAAATGTATGGATTATGCCACTAGCAAGGAAAAACTAGTCCTAGATCCCTGTTCTATTTTTGGGATTACCTGCCGTTGCCTGGTGCTGAAGCGCTCAATAAATAGAGCGAGTAACGTGTTGTGAAAATATAGTTGATATACATTTTTTTTTTCTCAACACATCAGATCCATTAATGACTATATTCCAAAAGTGCTTAAATTTGGCTCGACTTTATCATAGACTCTTTGTGTTAATCACTTCATGGTGTGTCTGAATGGGCGCGTCTAGCGACCGGGCGGCCGGCCGACCCGGGCGGGACCGCCGCCATAGGAATCGATCGTTTAATGTCAAATTTTAGTTGAAGTTGTACAACAACATTGTAACTTATCAAATATGTTTCTGNACGCTCGCGCTAATGCTAAAAACATACTGAGACATATGATAATAACTTATACCATACATACTTTCAATGCCAAGCACGGCAAATGTCTATCTCAACTCAAATATAATGTTAAGGTGGCAGTGTCCCTTTAAGGATAGCTATAATTAATTCTGAAAAAGTTAACTAATGTCTTATTTCGATAAATACTTGAAATATATTTACGGAGAGAGAGAGAGTGCATGTGCATGAAATACCGTCAGCCATAGTTACTTAGGAAGTGTTTAATATTATACGTATAACTACTAACCTTAAGTTATGAGAGCGCTTAACGGTGCAAGTTCTTTATATCAGCATCAGATGATGGAAATGCATCAGTTCGGGGAATGTTTTAAGCGTAGGGGCAGTTAACTCTTTGACAGGATCAATGTTAATAAAACAGACAATTATGTAAAACATATTCGATTTTGATTGATTTTAACATTTGAACGTGGGAATCTGTATTCAAAACATAAATAATTATGATATACGCACTATTCACTATAACATACAATTTTTGGCTATATCAAATTGGCTCACAAAATGACCTTATAATATTGAATTACAATGATCGAATGCAATGAACCCAGCGTATCGCCCTTGCAAAAAGTTAACCATCAACGCATTCAACCGCGGAGCAGCCAACACTCTACCTCAGGTCACATGCCGGACAGGGTCACATGCCTCAGGTCATACCTCAGGTCACATGCCGGACAGGGTCTGCAGGAGGAACGACGAGCGGTGACGAGGGACGACGAGCGACTGAAAGGGATGGCGAAGGACGAGCTGAGAAGTGGCAAGGAATGGGCTTAAACCACTAAATGCCGCGACACGGCTGACCCGTACCGGCCTCACTCTCATGCTCGGCTCTGTCCGTCAAAGTTACCTACTGATGAGACATTCCAAACGGCCTGAAGGTCGAACTCGGTCCCAATAAACGCTGCTAGTAGACAGCTGCCTGTCTCACAAGCTTGTGCTGGGCTAGAGATTTGACTCGGAGACGCTCGTTTCGTTTATTCGCTTATTCGAGTGATGTCCATTTTGTTTCCAACCAATCGTCACCTGATAGGGGTCGGAAGGATGCATTAGGACCAGGACCAATTAGGTGATATACAATTCACGTGAGTATCTTGCGATTCAGCTGCTTTTTGGAAAGCTTGCATGCCTCTGATAGCACAGGCTTGACCTTCACCACCGGAGCGCACATTCCGCGAAAGGACGAAAAGAAGGCAGTCGGAACTTGAGTCAAAGCTGAGTCGCAGCTTGTGTCGAGCATTGCCAAATTGTTGAAAGTACGCATGGCAAAATTTTGCCATGCTACGTTTCAACACAAGGACAGTAATCCTTCTATAGCTTAGTACACGGAAAGCTATCGATGCACTCCAGACTTCAAAAGCAGTTCATGCTATTTTAGCGACTGGGCGGGTGAATGACCAATAGCGGAATGCAATTAATTCTCTATTTTGGGTTTACTTTGGATTTTAACTGTGTGAGTAATAACTTCACTATGCAACCTTTGATAGCCAGCATCACCCATTATGTTTATTTTAGGGGGTGAATGCCGTTTTCGTCTGGACGTTCCATCAATACACACGACTGCTTCAAAGGAGCATATCTAAATAGTCTTCATAATTGCAAGTTGAGTTACAAGAATCTCTGCGTGTGTGGCCGGTGTGATATCTGCTCTCTCACCTGTGATTCGGGAGGGGTGTGTAGGACAGGAGACAGGCGCGGCCGGTGGTCGGAGGCGGTGTGATATCTGCTCTCTCACCTGTGATTGGGGTGTGTGTGGGACAGGAGACAGGGGCGGCCGGTGGTTGGAGGCGGTGTGATATCTGCTCTCTCACCTGTGATTGGGGTGTGTGTGGGACAGGAGACAGGGGCGGCCGGTGGTCGGAGGCGGTGTGATATCTGCTCTCTCACCTGTGATTGGGGTGTGTGTGGGACAGGAGACAGGCACGGCCGGTGGTCGGAGACGGCTCTCGGCTGCTGCTGGACGAGTCGTCAGCACGAGACAGACGCGGGCGGACTGCACTGCTGGCCGCCGCTCGCCCTTATATCAGGACCCGGCGCGCAGCCGGCGGCGCCGGCGGCGGCAGCGGCCAGTCCACACCGCCCACCCACTGGCACCGTCCACTGTCCACTGTCCACTGTCCACCCTCCACTGGCTACCGTCGTCCACTCCGCTGGACGACCTATGCATGCAGAATACATTTTTATGTTTTGTATTCGTCATATTACCGTGGTACTCACCCGTCAAGGGATCGTGGTTTGTGACTTAAAGACTTTTCAATTCGGTGCGAACGGCTATATTTTCTACGTTTACTGCTAAACCCCTTCTCCGTGCTATAGCCCGTCATTGGCTGGGGGGGGGGGCGAAAAACGCCCCCTTAAAATTTTCAAAAAACCGGAAGATATGTAAGAGAGCCACATATGTAAATTACCCAAACCAAATTTCAAAGGCCATATCCTATTTTTGTAATCACTGATTGCTTCCCATTTAAGGAATAACTCAATGCACGTCACTTTTTGAAAGTACGTTTGGGGGCTTTATTCGAACCAGATACTAAAAATAAAGGTACCACTGTGTTTGCTGAGACCAACTCGGATAACATTAATGCATTTTTTAATTTACATTTATATATTTTCAAAATTTGACCTCTATATGACCTGACCCTGACCCTTATATCGGATCAGATCTGAAAATAACGCTATAATCGAGTTATCTGTGTAAGATAACCATAAAACATGGTGTCGCATGATCTCTGCAATTAGTGAACTGATATGACCTGACCTTGACCTGACGCTTTTTGCTGACTTTTCACTTTTGCTTTCATACGAGAGCTGCCACTAATCATTGAAGAGCACTTTGTGCGATTTTCGTCTCAATATCGGCTTTGGATGGGAAGTATGGCCAAAACTAAAATAACTACAATTTGAAACCCTTTGACCTGACTGTGACGTGACATATGACTTTATTTATCAATTTCGAGTACGCTTTAGCAGTGATCTCGTTGAGAGCTTTTCGTATTGCGTCCTTGCGTGTCCTCGCTAACGATAATTGGTTCGGGAGATAAGGTGGGGGGGGGGGGCATTTTTTCGCCCCCCCCAGCCAATGCCGGGATTAGGGGTAAGCTGTTGTGCGTATTAATAAAATAATATATATAGTATTTTATAATATATATATACTAGGTAATAATGTATATATATATTAATGATATATATATATATATAATATAATATATATATATATATAATATATATATATATATATATATATATATCTATATATAGGTATATATATTTGAAATATTGAGAAAATATTTAGAAATAATTATAATGTTAAATAATGATTGCAAGAAAATGATGCAAACATAGAAAAACGTCACAACCTAGCACATCGTGAGTTGGGCTCAGCTGAGCACGTCAGTGGCGGCGCCACCATAGGGCAGGGGTGGCTATTTTTTCCTAAAATCTAGGCAACCGTCACAATTTTACCGGTGCTGTTTTGAAAAATTGTGGATTCTCACCTCTGTGAACATACATATATGGAATAGTTCCCTTCGTCGACCAGTGCAAATTTTAGTCACGTTATTCTATAATGCTACTCAAATTATTATATCTAGTGATGACCATAATATTTACCAATTTGACCGAAACATTCGTTTCGTATCGGTTAATATAAATTGACCTATCAAACCGAGAGCAGACCATTGCAAAAGTTGTGCCGGCGCCAATGGGCGGGGCAGGACAGGGTGGCGGCAACGGGCAGAGCAGGACCAAACAGGGCGGGGCAGGGTAGGGCGGGATAGGACAGGGAGCGGACATGACAGGACGGGGAAGAGGCGGTAGAAGGCGGGGCAGAGGTGGGGCAGAGGCGGGGCAGAGTTGGGGCAGAGGTGGGGCAGAGGCGGGGTAGAGGCGGGGCAGAGGCGGGCAGAGGAAAGACAGGGAGGGAACAGGGCAGGTAAATGACAGGACAGGAAAACAGGAACAGAGACGGACAGGACAGGACAACAGGACAGGACAGGACAGGACAGAACAGGGAAGGCAGGGCCAAGGCAGGGCAAGGCAGGGCACAGGCAGGGCAAGGCAGGGCAAGGCAGGGCAAGGCAGGGCAAAGGCAGGGGCAAGGCAGGGCAAAAGGCAGGGCAGGGCAAGGCAGGGCAAGGCAGGGCAAGGCAGGGCAAGGCAGGGCAAGGCAGGGCAAGGCAAGGTAAGACAGAGCAGAGCAGAGCAGGGCAGAGCAGAGCAAGGCAAGGCAGGGCAAAGCAAGACAGAGGTGGGTCAGGGCAAGATAGATGTGAAGCAGGGCAGGGCAGATGGTGGAGCAGGGCAGCACAGAGGCAGGGCACGGCAGGACAGAGGTGGGAACGGCAGGGCAGACGCGTAATATCTTAATTAAATAAATGCAATGTAATCAATGTTAACCCGTGAACAGCCGGGGTTAGCGCCGCCGCCAACCACAGACTGCCGGGAGAGGGATGGAAGCTAACCCCCTTGGATCTAAAAAAAACGCAGGTTGTAGCTATAAGCAAAAAATGACATTAGATAACTCGAGACCATCTATATCGAAAGTATACCGGCCATTTCTTAGGAAGTCAATATTTAGGCCATCATAGTTGATCAAAAGTCAAATTTCGCCTTTACATGTGCCGCTTACAAAACCCCAATATATCTGGATAACTCAAAGAGTTAGCGACACACGTCATTTGTCACTACACACATGTTTATAATTTCGTCTAATCATGCGGTGCCCAGGAATTATGTAATTCAAAACGCGTCCACCAGGTATTGTGTTTGCTGTTCCAATGTCTTTAATGCCATAATTGTCCAGATATTAGTTAACTTGCGTGTTTATACCAATAACGAAATAATCACAAAATAATTATACTTTATACGATACTTTACCTCTACTCACCACAACATTCAAACGACTTATATACCTATACCTTAGTGTTACGGGATTATATTCCTGCCTTTCAGGGATGGGCGTCGAAAGCGGGGGGGGGGGGCAAGTGGGTGGCGTCCCTCCAAATATTTTCTGATTTTTGCTTTACGCCTATGGGCGTTGCATATAAAGAATCGACTTCAAAATGCCTCTGTTCCCCCCCCCCAACTTTCGGAAGGTGGCGACACCCTTGACTTCAGGTAGCGTCGTCGTCTCTCCTACCACTCCAGTTTGATAACGAACCTTTGTATTGATCTACATGCTTCCAAATGATCCTAATAATTAGGTACCACATGACCGTGTTGCTATAATCTTCACACCGATCCCATCCCGGCGCACCACCTGGCACTCTCATTACGACAAAAGCGACGCCGGTTCCGCGCGCGGCTGACAGTTGCCCTAGGAAGCAACGCCACTGAAATATTGAACAACCGTTGCATAATCATATGTAAGCATAAGCAACGAGTATCTCGTTTCTTCTTCTAATCCTTGTTCAACGAACTGAGTTCCAAGATTATGCAATATGATTACAAAAGCTATCATCTGCTATTCATAAATTGTCTAACATCTGAAAAATCGATACCTAGTTAATTCATCGTCGGGTGCTAGTAATATTTTATGGATCCAGTATCAAAATAAGGTGCACTTAAGATTTAAGAACTTGCATAAAAGATACCTACCTATCAGCTACTTAATAGCACACAAATATGACTAAATGTGTTGGGTTTTAATGTTTTTTTGCCGCGAGGTTTATAAGCATCTTATACTTCCGTGGCACTTTTTCCCGGTAGAGGATATATGCGTACCTACTCAGTCAATTTTACCACCCCTGGCAAAAATCCGTGGCGCCGCCTCTGGAGCATGTCTAATTTTTTGCTTACAGGGCTGGAGATCTCTTTCTGAGTCTGGGGGGTCCAGTCTGGAGAGGACCCACCAGAGACAGGGCCCTGCAATACAAGGGGCCCCGGGGTGTTGGCGAATCTGGCGTCTGTTGGCGGGGTCAGCGAAAGTTGTGACCGGTGGTGGGGGGGGGGGGGGGTGCGTCAGCGAGAAGTTGTGACTTAGCGAAAGTTAAATATGTTTTAAAGTCGGGATCTTTGGGAACAGCAAAATCCTACCGATTTGATTTGGCTCTTCCAGGCCGACATAGAGCCAATTCAGATTGAGAGGGCCTCCTCAGACTGACAGGGGCATTTCAGCCAGGCATTGGATACGATAGGGTCTTAAAAATACGTTTCAGACCAGACCAGGGACCCTCAGGCCGACAGATGCTCGGACTCTCAAACCGACAGTTCTCCTTCAGGCCGACCAAGGGCCGCTCAAGCCGATCGAGAGCCCCTTAAAGTCGATCAAGGGTCCTGCTAAGCCGATCAAGAAATCCACTAAGTCGACATAGGCCCCTCGGGCCAAAAAAGGCCCTTCAAGCTGACCAAGAACCCCTCAGGCCAAACAAAAGCCCTCAGGCCGACCGGGGCCGCTCAGGCAAAAAATAAATAAAAAAGACCGAAGGTCATCTCAGGCCAAACGGGGGCCCCTCAGACCACCCCAGCCCAACGGTCATCTCAGGAAGCTTGGGGGCCCCGCAGGCCCACTGAGGACCCTTTCAGGTATACTGAGAGCATCCCAGAAAACTGAGGCCTTGGGCCCTCCTGGCTAACGGAGAGCCCCTCAAGCCGACTGAGGGTCCCTTAGGCGTAAAGCCGACCGAAGGCTCCCCTCAGGCCGACAGAGAGGCCCTCTCAAGTCGGCCGAGGGCCATCTCATGCCGACCGAGGGCTCCTCAGGCTGGCTGACTGTGGGGCCCTCCCACTGTCTGAGGGCCTCCTCAGGTCGGAGCAGGAACATTTAAGGTCAACCAATGGACCCTCAGGTGGAGTGATGGCCCCTCAAGCCAACCGAGAGACTCTTTAAGCCAATTGAGGCCTCTCAGACCAACCGAGCATGGGCGTCAGAGGCGTCCCCCAGTTACAAAATCAGAGGGGGACGTCCCCCCAAGAAAACTGACTTGCTGTTTTTGCTGAATTCGTTTCAAATGATATGTAACTTAATATATGATTAGGTCAAATTAAATGTCACTTTAGCCCTATATCGTTTGAGTTTTTTCTCTTTGTTTAAAGATGTGTTTACCTAATAAGCCCACACTCCACCTGGGGGCATTTATTCTTCCTCCTTGAGTTTCTCAATATCGTTAAAATTGTGATAGATCTCACCGTTTCACTACAGTTCCTTATGCTACATCAAATATACGTCTTCCTACAAAATGGCAATGACATTTATGTAGTGCGTTGGGAGATAATGGCGTTTCAATGACGTCGTCATGCCATTAGGTATTGGTGGAAAAACAAAAAAAAATGCTTGAAAAAATCGCAGAGAATTGGCGGTTGACGTAAATTGATCATAACACGTTCGAAGCAAGGTAGTAAATAATATTTTAAATGTCTATCTCCGATTTTTTATCTCTCCAAAAACACTTTTTTTCGGACAAATTTTCAGGAGATCTTAAGAAGACATAAGTCAGTTCAAAATATAGATATTGCTTTGAAATTTGGTTTGGGCATTTGCCGTACTTCGTTTTCCAATATAATTTCCGGTTTCGTAATATTGTGAAATTTTTGAATTTGTTGACTTTTTCCCTTACAATCATTTTTTCATCACAAAATCAAAACGGTCTGATGCATTCAAAAACCAGAAGACATACTGGAGAACCAAGCATGGACGATGCCCAAACCGAATTTGTCAACAATATCTATATTGTTGACTGACTTATGTCTCCATAAATATAGCCGATGGCAATTATAATGTGGGAACCGAAATACGCGTGGGTGCGTATTAATTGCTTAAAAAATGATGACAATTAAAAGTTGGTACACAAGATAAGCTTTTGCTATTGAACGTCAAGTTAATCCATTATTTCACCATTCATTTCAAGGCCCTACACAGGACAGTTCAGCCAAGGCAGCGAATAGCGTAACGCTATGGGTACATTTATCAAGATGCTAAGCTGTGTTTAAACAGCAATCAGTTTCATACTCTAGTCCGTTTGAGTCCCTATAATTCATATAAATGAGTGCTACAGCAGCATGCTTGATATAAATCAAATGGTTCAAGTACTCCTGAATGGTTTTTAACACTGTTTTGAGAGACATACCTAATGAAAATAATAAGTGTTAAACTGACTCTCATAACGAAACGAGTGAAAAAAGGCCTTTTGTTATAATTTTTAACTTATTTTAAGCTAAAAACGTATAAATACCTCACGTATAATAAGCCCACACACCCCAAGGTCTTGAAATCGCATTTTTTCCTCTTCAAAACGGCCGGACGTACAGCACTGGATGGCTGGCACGGGTGGCTCTACCCCCTCCCGGTCAACAACTTTTGCTTTTGACTGCGACTGTGACAGCGTCCCCCCCCAGTGAAAAATCCGTGGCGACGCCCCTGCGACCGAGGATCAGATCAGTCCAACCAAAGGGCCCTTCAGGCCGACTGTGGGCTCCTAGGCCGACTATGAGCCCTTAGACCGACTCTGGACCCTCTCAGGCCAACTGTGAACCCCTCAGCCAGGCGCTGAAGGCCATACCACGCCAACCAAGGACATCTTAGGCAGAGTTGGCAGTGGGTGGCAAACATTTTTTCAGTGGTTTTAACCGGTTAAAACCGGCTGGCAAAAACACCTAGTGGCAAAAAACAATGACGAAAAGTGGCAAAAACTCCGATGGGCCAAATCTGATACTTGTTTGTACCACATCAATGTAAGTATTCAAGTGCATTTAGCTCAACCTATTTAAGTATGCTATATTTTGTTTCTTTCCAAATTACATAACATGTTGAAGTATTTTTCACAATATACCTATGCCTTTAAATGGGCAGTAGACCCAACAATTACCATATTGATGCACGTTGCCTACTCTCAACCAACCAAGGTTTTCAACCCAATTGCTCATCTATCTTCCCATAATAACTGTTGTGTTGACATGCCTGTTTTTCAACATAAAACAATATAATTGCCTTCCTTGATGCAAACAGATAAGCTCAGGGACGTCGACACGCAAAAAAAAAAAACTCCGACTTTTTGCTCGGTGAGGGGCGACACCTAGCAGGGGGGACAATACTGTTTTCGAAAATTGACATTTGTATTGGAACACCCCCACAAAATGCGATGTTACTAATAAAAACATCGACTGTTTTTTTTGAAAAAATATTAATATTTAGATGTAGTGCAATGGCTTCAAAGATCTAACATTAGCCTGCCTTTGACTAAGTGGCGTTTAACGCCACCTGATTAATTTTCGTAATAACTCAACAACCTATAGCGCTATCAATGTGAAACTTCGGGTAACTTCTTCTACATCGATTTGACGTTTTATGTGAAACAATAAAGCAATTTCGCCGCCAAAATTTAAGAGTTGTAGGGAATTTAGTGACGTCACTACTCACGAGTTTTACACCCAAATCAGCAAAACGTTAATCCGTACGGCGTAGGGGGTAAATTTTACCCCTTCCGGGTTTTCTCAATAGTTTGAAAACTATGATAGATAGTGACGTCAAACGGCATGTGCAATATGCAGCATCAATTTGACGTGTTTCCAAAAAAGTCACTGAAAATGATGCAAAGTTTTGAAGATAGTGACGCTTTAATGACGTCATGTCACGCAATTTCGGGTGGAAAAACGATTAATGTTTGAGAAATCGTAGACAATATAGCTTTACAGCAAATTGCCAACGGAAAACGTAAAGTGGATGGAAATTAGGTACCCATAGGTAGGTATTCTCTACAAAATGGTTATCTCAGATTTTCAAAAAAAATTGACCCATAACAATTTTTTTTTTCTCTCGAAAATTTGCCCACAAAATCAATTTGTTTTCAAGATGTTAAAAAACCGAAATATATATGTTACAGGCAATATGAAAACCCAGGCAGTTTGCAAACTGCCTGACCGGCCCAGGCAGTTTGCAAACTGTCTGAAAAACCAGGCAGTTGCAACTGCTGAAAATTCCAGGAGTGACTGCCTGAAATTCAGGCAAGTATGCAAACTGCTAGCAATATGACATTCACGAGGGCCGTCAGGCAGTTTGAACTGCCTAGGCAATTTGGAAGACTTAACCAATAATATATTTAATATGCACCATTCGCAGCACTTTGAATGTTACGAAGGATGCCGTGCTAATGCAAATGCGGTATGCCAACTGTTTTGGCAATACAAAAAAAGGGTCAAGCTAAAAATATAGTGGATTAGATATGTTTGACTTTGTACATTATGTTATAGTAGTGGTCACTGGCAACATGCAAATGTGACCTGAATATTTTGGTCGCGGGCTCTAGAGGTTATGATGGTATTTATTCACAAAAGTTTGTTCGTGAAACTTTTGTATCCATTTCCGATAGAGCAATTCGTTAGAACCTGCTGTTGGCCCGCCTGCTACCGCATGTGAAGTATCAATTGATAGAGCATGAGCTATGCTCATCATAACAATCTGTCGTTCCGTTCCGTTCCCGTTCGCGTTCCCGTTTCCGTTCCGTTCGTTTCCGTTCCGTTCCGTTCCGTTCCGTTCCGTTCCCGTTCGTTCCCGTTCCGTTCCTGTTTCGTTCCCGTTTTCCGTTCGTTTCGTCGCGTTTCCGTTCCGTTTTCCGTTCCGTTTTCCGTCGTTTCGTTCCGTTCCGTTCCGTTCGTTCCGTTCCGTTCCGTTCGTCCGTTCCGTTCGTTCTCCGTCTCGTCTCGTCTCGTCTCCGTCTCCGTCTCCGCTCCGTCTCTGTCTCCGTCTCCGTTCCGTCTCCGTTCCGTCTCCGTCTCCGTCTCCGTCTCCGTCTCGTTCCGTCTCCGTCCCGTTCCCATTTCTGTCAACATTTCCACTAGTTCCGTCCGTTCTGGTTCGTTCCCAGTATTGATTCCATCCCATCATATACACATAGGCGACACCAGCGTTTTCAGATGTTTTATTTTGCGTGAAATGTTTTAAAACATTTTAAAATGTTTTAAAATGTTTTAGTAGTAGCCGCTTTAATTTCTCGCAAATTAGCCCATCGTGAAGACGGCTACCACTAGGGTGCATCACATTACAAGGGGATTTTTCAAAGTGAATATTTTGATCTGTCTGGGTCTGCATTTTGTTCGAATTGGTTGCATGCATTTCTGTGAAGTTTCGAGAGGATTCGTTGATTTTACAGGTCCAACACAGACGATGAAGTTGGGGTTAAATAAGAGCTTTGTCAGTTTCTACGTGGCTCTGCTAGCGCTCATGGGCGTCAAGCGGGGAGGTGTCCGCCTTTTAAGAGGCCCTTTTCTTCAGGACATTTTTGCGGATTTTTCATATACGCCTTGGGCTTAGGCGTAATGCTTAGGAATCCAGTCCTCCACGACAGAAGGGAGCAACGTTGTATCGATGTGCAGCTGGTGTTTACGAATCAGCAGTCTGAGTTGGCGAGGTCCGCCAGGTGGTAGTTGGAGAGAGCGTGGAACTTAGGCAGCCAAAGCCGAAGCGCTGCTGAGGGGCACCCGCCGGCAAATCGTCGGCTTGCAGTCTACGGATGGCGTTCGCCAGAGCGGCAGCTCTTCGTCTTGCACGTTGTGCTGTAGAGTGCATGGAGCATCTCGCTCGTCATATAGCGCAGAGGGCCTGCTCCGCACCTTGCTGCTGTCGCTGCGTGATAGCATTGAATGATACTGTGCGCGACAAGGTGCTGGTAGAGTCAGGTCATTCAGGCGGCATAACAGTTCTTGTTGCACGCAGCCACGACATCGCGTAGACGTGTGCGATGAGTTTGCAAAACAACCAACTTTCGGAGTCTATTGCGCGGGTCATGGTGCCCTGAGGGAGAGCTTGCGATGCGTTGCTCCAGCATTGCAGCTTCAGATGCTGAGTAGCTTGGCCATTCCACTCGCTTGTGCAGAGCTGGTCTTTGGAGGCGAGTGGAGTCGGCGCGGCACCGGGTGGCTAGGTACAGCAGAAGGAGCAGCCCGAACTCGTGGAAGTCGGCTGTTGTGATCAGCAGCTCGGTGTCGGCACGATACGTGTTCAGCTCGCATGTTTGACAGAGCTGCGGCTCAGCGTCGGTTTGGGATTGTATCAGGATGCGAGCCGCCTTCCTCGTGCGACAACAGCGTCCAGTTTTCTCGCAGACTCACGAACAGGTCACCTCTGGCGAGAGGGAGTTCTCCACTTTCAGAGCGTTGAACAGCTGAGTGATGCGCACCTCGTCAATGTGGTGCGGCACTCGGACAGAGCAGCATTTTTTGTGTTGTTTTTTTTTCCCTCCGATTTAGCATTAAGCAATTGAATTGCGAGGCGGGCCGGGGGGGGGCGAGGAGGGGCCTGTGGGTTTGACCGCACCGCCATGGGACCATGCACTCGGAGGCAGGGATTTGAATCCGGGAGCCTATCCCGGACCGGCACCCCGGGAATCGAACCGGGGGCCGCCTGACGTGGAAGTCCGAGGACATAACACGGAGTACGGCTCCAAGAGCAGCGGTCGACCCAGTGCGAAGATGGATGGCAATGCAGGCTACCGTGAGATGGACGGTGTTGGCGGCGGTGGTGTGAAGGCCATGTTGACCATTTTTCACTCTGTAGTAACTCACCACGTCAGCCGAGCGACAATTAATTGTGCCCACATATCGTCAGTGCTCTTGTATACACGGTACACCGATGAGTGCTGTGGGTTTGTAGCCTGACACCACCGTACGATGTGTCACGCTGATGAACTTACTGAGCGTCGACGTCACTTTTTGTCTGAGTGAGCGTAGGAGAGGCGGGGTGCCAATATATAGCAACGACAAATATATTGTACTAAAGCTACGGTATGGAGTCCAAAACTACAAGTGGAAAACAATGAAAACGGACCAGTACATGAAAATCGTTGACATGCCTCCCGAACAAAGGATCCTAAGGTCAATTACCTTTGAAGCGACCCGTACCTGAAAGTTTTTCAAGATGTGTGAAAATTGATGATAGATCAAAGTACTGAAATGTTTCATAATTTTCACTCTTATATTTTAATATATCGTGATTATTCGCCAGAGGGATTTTTTGCCCCACCCCCAGTCATGGCTGGCTAAGTGTCTTCTTCAAGCCTTGTTGTTGGACCTGTTAAAATCAATCCCGATCCGCTTCATAATATTTACACAACCTCTCCATAATATCCAATCGAACCTTTTGGAAACCAACGAGATATCATGGAAAAGATGTATTTTGATGCACCTAGCTACACTGAAACATTTCTAAAACATTTTTAAATGTTTTGAACTTTCGCGCAAATTAGCATGTGAAAACGGATACCGTTTCTTGACACTGCACGTCGTTGAAATGTCACCTAGGAATAAAAAAAATTTGTTGGGTGAAAATGCATCCATCTACTCGCCGTTTACATTCTGTCGCCATCCACAACACGAAAGCTTCATAGTTTTGTCTACTTGAGAGCATTTGCGTAGACGCCTGTTAGTCATACGTGCGTGTCAGCATCGACTATGTTCGACTTTTCAGGAGCGCGGCTTGCGAATAATCGATACCATTCGTAGACACCGCCCTGATCACCGGCAGCCAAAGCTGGGCTTGGTCACGTGAAAGCGGCAGAAGGCTGGGGTCGTGAATTCGTCAGGCAGTTTTGCAAACTGCCTAGCGCAATTTGTACTGCCGGGCAGTTTTGCAAACTGCCTGGATTTTAGGCAGTATCCAAACTGCCTGGATTTTCGGCAGTTTGCAACTGCCTGAATTGGGCCCAGGCAGTTTGCAAACTGCTGGGTTTTCATATTGCCCTGTAACTATATAATTGAGAGAGCCAAGTTAAATGATCAAAGAATTTGCAAAGCAATGTACTATTCATTTTTCGTAAGGTAAGCCGAGCCAAATTAGTAGGTAGCTATGAAGCATTTTTTAGACAATGTTTTTTTTTTTTACCAGATACAGATAACTAAATCTCATTTGTATTTATGATAGCAAAACTGTTCTAGAAACATGCCTTGCTTATTCATATTTATCAGTTTCAAATTTTGACCTTCAATAACCTGACCTTGACCTTTAATGGTGTCAGGTTGTGAAAATGGCTGCTGCTATCAAATTATGCATGTAAAATAACTCCTAAAACATGTGTCGCAAGACTTTCGTTGACCTCTTGGTAACAGTGGCCTATTGTGACCTGATCTTGACTTTGACCTTTGCTTACAATTTCATTTTTACTTAATGCAGAAGATGCAGTATACCTACTTTTGATAACTTTATGTGCATTAATATTCTTAATCTTAGGTTTTGAATTGAAAGCATAAACCATCAAATCAAATAACTCGACTTTGACATATGATCTGACCATGGCCTGAGCCCTGACATTTGACCTAACTTTGAGAAAAAAATGATTCCAGGAGCAAACACATATTCCAGGTCATACATAGTACATATTGACCAAGCCACGGCATTGAGCTGGAACCAGAAGATATCAGCACTTTGAGCCCATAGCTATAGCAGTTTGAGGTTGCACCAGTGAAACCATAACAATCTGATTGTGGCGAGTCTTGGTGCATTTCTTGTATGAAACTTAAATTTCAATGGCAACAAAATGAACTGCAACAGACTAGACTAAGCATTACCGATCCCACCAACCGATCGAGAAACAAACAAAGACCCTGCAACCCCTGCATAACAGAAAACATCAATAACCCATAATGATCCTATTCTAAGTATGTGAAAAAATAACCTTCTGCTCATGTTATATGTTAATTACACTAAAATCAGTATCAAAAATTACATTGATATATTTCGACTTGCGCCGTTTTCAAAAAACGGCGAGTATGTATGCAATACGACCAGTAGGGCAAGAAGCGACCAGTAGGCAGGCTAAACGCCGTAATACAGATTAAGGACCTTGGTCGATACACCACATAATGAACTCGTTGCACGAACTGCAACAACGACTTTTTCCAATTGCGCAAGTCGAAATATATCAATGTAATTTTTGATACTGATTTTAGTGTAATTAACAATCTAGACAATAGCAGAAGGTTTTTTTTCACATACTCATATTAATCATGCTCAAATACGCCATAGCTCGCCTACAACAATCCTATTCTAGGTAACAGAAACATAATAACTAATAATCATATTCTAGATGCAGTCGCAAGGCAACGGCGGTCACAGTTGGCGTGCATTTTCCCTTATGATGACGTCACGTATTAATGCTTCTTGACGTGGCCAGCTCCGTACATTAACGAAGGCTCTGGAGGTGTAAAAGACCAAATAGCAACGACACAATACAAATTAACACTTTGAGATCGATTGAATGCTAAAATTGTCTAGTTAAAACAATCAGGATTGGCAAAATACTTGATCATCAATAACAGCCTATTGTCTAACCACTCCTGCTCAGTTCTACCATACTATGACGTCATTAGAAAAGGATTTGGCAGCGAAATTGTCGGACCATTGCGACTACTTAAGTAACAACCTCTGAGAGAAATATGAAATATGTTCAAGGTTTGCCTTGAAACAAGTCTTCTAACAACAGACATGGTTGTTAGAGAGAAAATGGCATAGAGAGAAAACGACATCGGCTCAGGGCCACCATTCAAATACATTGGGGGCTGGCGATATACAGATTTCAAAACCAAAACTTGAATTTATATTATTAGACCATTGTGGTTGTTTTTAACTCTGCCATACATAATCCGCAATGACCAGCACACAAACATGGCTATCTCAACTCAAAATTTTAATTGTTAAAGGTGGCAGTGTCCCTTTAATTAGGACTTGGTCGATACCCATAATGAAACTCGTTGCACGAACTGCAACAACCGAACTTTTTCCAATTGCTGTAACAGATTACAAATTAAGATTACAGAATGTGTGTTGAAGTGTGGGCGAACTGCGAAAAAATGGCGAGCTTGCGTGCAATCTCGGTGAGATATCTCGGCACCTATAAGCCACGCCGCAATGTGAGAAAAACACGCGTTGATTTAAAACATTCTAGCGAACACGTATCAAACAGCACTTGAGGGACGCAATTGAACCAGTGCTGTAATTAGTTTCACTGTTTTTGAGTAGAATGTAAAACAAGTCAACTATCATCAACATTTAGTAAAGAGTGACGACGTCATCGGCTCAGGGTCCCCATTAAAATACACTGGGGACTGGGGGTGTTACAGATGTCAAAACCAAATTCAGATTTCTTTGTGATTCGACCTAGGTGGTTGTTTGAACATATACTATACATGATTTAAATGCCTAGCACGGAAAATGGCTATCTCAACTCGAATCTAATGTTAAGGTGGGACAGTCCCTTTAAGAATCAGCACTCGGAATTACAAATGTTATGCGTGGGTAGCGGGGGGCAGGTGTTAGTTTGATGCTCTGGTGCATGTTCTTCTATAGCCTTGCTCTGGTGGACCACCTGCCCAATTGGTCTGCACTGCAGCCTGGACACAAGCAATGGCGTGACGTGGGATCGAAGCCCTATGCGATCTTCTATATGGCTCTACCTGCTTTTACCTTGTGTCTGGGACTGGAGTGTGCCAAACATGCTTCACGTGACCCGAGGGGAAGTCAAGGGCATGACAGTGGCTGGAGGGGGTCAGTGACCATGTAAGTTTGGGGAGTGCATCGGTATGACGCTACTGTTATGGCGAGTTGAGTATCGGACCCTAGTCTACACCCCTTTAAGTTAAATAAGCAAATACAAAGTTAGATTAAAAAACAAAATGTATTTCAATTAAAAACAAATAAACAAATATAAAATTAAAAAGCTGAAGTTTTATTTTAAAAAAGATCAAGTTAGATTAAACAAATATTAAGTTGGACTTCTACAAGACGAAACATCAACTTATCAAGTTGGAGTGCGATTGAAAAAAATGCAGTCTTATTGTGTAATACAAATCGTGTTAAAACACAGCCGTTCGGGTCTGAATGTGCGCTATCTAAGTGGGCGAAACAACCACTATTATAATCATGTAATTGTGAATATTTTTATAAATAAAATCTGTGAACACCCCGCTAATTATAACAATATGACGAACTCTTCAAGGCCTTTATTTCTTCATGCATATCAACCAGTCACCTTTCGATAGTCACTCCCCTCATGTGCAGCTCCGCCCATGGAACCATGTGCATGCAGTGCCATTCCCCTGCTGGTGCATGGCCCGTCCTGGCCGACCTGGCCTTGGGGGGGGGGGGGGGGGCTGAAGCCTGTAGCGTTGGCGTTGAGAACCATGCATGTACCTTGTACAGTGCAGAACAAATGTTCTGTCCATTTCCTCGACACCACCGCCGTCGGTGCTGTCTGTGCTGCACGCAGTGAAATTCCATGCAACTATGTATGCCCTCGCGCCTGATACCGGGGGCGAGGGCTATAATAATTGCTTTGGATTCCACTATGTGCAGCACCAATAGCACCGACGCAACGGTGGTGTCGAGGAAGTGGACAGTTTCTTTGCTCTATACTGTACTATAATGTACATTGTACATGTACACATAATGTGTGTTAAACCCCGGCTGAGTCTCTGCACTCTGCTCACGTTGAATACTATCAGAAGCCGACTTGTTGATCAGCTTCATAATTAGTATAACAGTGTTTGTTTCGCCCGTCTATATCACGCACACTCAGCCCCGAACGCAGTGTTTTAACCCTCGCCCTACGAGGTCCTCTTCCTACCTTCGACCTACAGGGGGGCTGACAGCCCCCCTGTTAACTTTCAAACCAAGCAAAACAATGCAGTAGAGTGCTGCCTGTCGTGAGAGGAATCTGATAATACGTGATTTTAGGTTTGAGGTCAACAGGTGACCTTTCAGGTCAAGTGAATGACCTAAGATCGACCATGTCAAAACATAACGATTTTGCTCTGTCCGTCGTCATTACCAAAGTTATGAGTATCAAGTGATTTGGTTAACGTCTTAATGTTTGGCGTTGCATTAGCTATCTGGCAACATATCGATTGTTACGTCTGGACCAGCTACCCAGCAGCCAGCAATTAACTTGGGCACTGATCTGGCACAATGGTTAATCCCATTGTGCCCGATCAGTGCCCAAGTTAATTGTTGGCTGGGTAATGACCTCTTAGGCCACGGAAATCGTCGCCATAGATGAGAATTGCCATGCGTTTTGCATTACAGCACATGCATAGTGCAGACCATATGTTCGTTCTGTCCACTTCCTCGACACAACCAGCGCGTCTGTCGGTGCTGCACGCAGTGGAATTCAATGCAATTACTATAGCTATCGTCCCCGGTATTTGGGGCGAGGGCATAAGTAGTTTCATTGGATTCCACTGCGTGCAGCACCGACAACGCGCCCGGTTGTGTCGAGGAAGTGGACAGAACATATGGTCTGCGCTGTACAGTAGGGCGGTTCATTTTGACGTTGATGCAAAGAAACTGTGGTGGAACAGTTTTATCCAGTTATTTCGACTGTGCTGATTCAAAAAATATCAAAAATAAATAGATATACAAATATTCAGGGTTCACGAAAAATCGCCGAAAATTAGTCGATTTTTTTAAATATCCCAATATTGCCCATTTCGTTCAAATTATTTAATTAAGTTTTGGACCTTAATAATTTGTGATTTTTGGTCATCAACAAAAGAAACTCCTGTAAATTGTGTATTTACTTCTTTCATAAGATAAAGCATACCAGCGTTTTTGGCAATTAATGTATTTTCTATGTCAAAAATATTATCTGAAATGCAGCTCTTGTAAAGAAAACAGCCGCGTGTACCAAACATACCTACATCATCATTATAATATCGTCTTTGGTTATCCCGCAGTTGTGTATCAATGCCCTATAGAAGACTCTCTTGCGTTATTTGCACAACGCACATATAGTATTGCATCAATAACTCAAAAGAACGGAACAAACAGCGACAAAAAATCAGCCTGCTGGAGGAATGAATGCATTTCCTATCTATATGTACCTATGAATTTGATAATGCAATTGTAAAATCAATGACTTCTTTGCACAAATTTCTCTAATCAACTGATATTTTGTCAGGTGTTATTTCAGAGATGGTATCTTAGTAGACCTATTAACGTTGTTTAAATTGCATGAGCGAAAGTACAAAACCGCGCCAACTACGAGGCAGGCTCTTCGGTTCTTATTCTGCACCATGCAGAAATCTCCGGACAGAAAGGCACCCTTCACAACGAGACGGTTAAAAAACGTAAATGGTCATTCTGCAAGGCGAGGAAGTATGTTCAAAGTTGGGGGGGGGGGGCAGGATGTTAGCCTGCAACGAGTCTACTCAGCCGGAAATCCTGCCTCACTTCAGAATCTCTGCCCGATTTGAAACTACTAGTCACTTTTTTGTTGTAAGGTATTAGCTATTTTCGTACTAACTCGTCCACTCACAGGTATTTTTAATACCTTAATTGACTGACAATAGACTCGGCTATCTACTGCTATACGTTTGTGAAATTTATGATGAAAACTTAGAAATTTTCGCGAATTTTTCCATCTTTCCGAATCTCAGATGCTAAACATAATATACTATATATATAATATATATATAATATATATATATATTATATATATAATATTATATAATATTATATATATATATATATATATATTATATTATAATAGAAACATTGTCAGATAACGAAATCTGAACGAACACTTTACGAGATTTGACGGGTGCAAAATTTGAAGTTAATACCATTAAAACTGACTGACAATTATGGCCTTCCAAAGACCAAAATCGACCACTTTCGATGGCATCACCTACCGTGGATATCAAATGCATTTGCGTTTTTGCTTTATATTTTTAGTTATTTGAAACTTATATTGCTTTAACTTTTTCACGCTCTAGACGCAAAAAATACAAATAAACGCGTAGTACAACGCCTAATCGCCGTAATCAGCAGTTTGACCTCACGTGACCTCGGATGACTTTGACCTGATTTAAGATCATTCATCCTCTGAGTCTTAGCGTGATACTTATACAAGTCTAAGAATGATACTTACAAGTGTTGGATACATGAATCATAGGTACCGATTTTTTGGACTGCTTATGCGTTGAACCCGCGCCGTGCCGGTGCTCGGCGCTACGTTCGCCGTGACGGGGAAGGGAACGCCATTCAAAAGCTCGTCAAAAAGTATTAGGAAACTATTGCGGTCATTTCAATAAAATGTCAATATTGAGGTCACCAGAGGTCATCAAAGGTCAGATTTTACACTTTCAGGGCTTTGCTCCAGAATCCCAAAAATATATCGCGAACTATGATAGCTCTAGGAACCAACGGAAAGCGATTGAAATCTCTTGAAAAATGCAATCGCCAACGTGTCCTCCAGCTTTATTTTAGATCAATAGTTTAGGCTCCTGAGACTATCAAAGGTCAAAAGGTTATTTTTGTCAAATCAGTTTTTTACTAGCATTTTACCTAATACAGATAAGGCTATAATGTTGACGCCATCGTGTTGGTCGGCTCAACAAGGCGCTTTAAATGATATTCACGATGACCAGGTTAGGTCAACTTATAAATTTGACCTCAGGTCAAGGTCTAGTGGTAACCCAAATAGGTCATGTTGCAAATTGGGAGACGTGTTTCGTCGAGACACGTCTCCCATTTACCGGTTTGTTGACTTGTACACATTGGTGGCGGTTTTACTTCTTTAACTATTTTATCGAGAGTTAATGACAAACATTGTCGGTGACCTCGGATGACCTTGGCTGACGCTGTAGAGGTCACTAAACACAAATTGCACATGGGTCTTCATGAATGGCCGATGATAGCATGATCCAGAAGGAATTGAGCTGCTATATTGCGTAGGTATCCTTAGAATCTTAGGCGGCGGAACGGGAGCGGGCACCGGGGCACCGTACCCTATTTAATTTGTAAGGGGGCACCCATATAAAAGAGCTCCCCTTAAATTTGTTGTGGCTTAGGTTACAGATTTAGGTCTAATTATCAAATTTATGGAAACACATTTGAATAATGTCGTGAATATTTACGAGCGTGATAATCTCGTGGAAAAGCAAAAAATAATGGAAAAATCGTGGAAAATCGAGTGTTCAAGTCAGTGGCCAGAAGAAAACGTGAAAAAAGGAAACATGATTTTCGTCAAAATGGCTTTAT
>VOPJ01005925.1:0-21000 GCA_014673585.1 Semibalanus balanoides
TGTCTAGCTTTTCTTTTTGCATATTCACGAAAAAGGCTATAACACGTGCACTGGAGAGGGGTATGCCACTAACGCGCACTGAAGAGGGGGTGGACACTTTTGTGCCCCCCTTGAGATCTCCGAAAGTATATACGATAGCAAGATCAAACTTACTTGGTAGTTAGGTGCTATGATGATGCACACTTTGAACTTAAGATGCCCTTACGTCAATATCTTCAAGGTCAAACGAGGTTACGATGGTCAAATCTGTCCAAATGCTACAATTTTGGGAATTAAACGTCTCTGACATCACAGTTCACAAGCAGAGCGTTCAAAGTTGTGCTTGAGGATGAGCATTGACATCTGCAAAAGTGGTTTCTTTTAACACACAGTGGTTTTAACAACTTTTAACACAAGTGGTTTCGTTTAACACGCGCCCCCTCCAGAGCGCGTGTTAAACATCAGTCCACTTAACACCGTTCGTCGTTTGACATGGCCTCTCACAATATGGTTTTAAATCTGAACATTGTTATAACGGCCCAGTGACCATACATTTCTAACGGACGTGCATAACCTATGCCTCATCATCAGCCCCCGTTAGTCTGAATACGAGACAGTGACAGGTAATGTCTGCTAACCGTATCCCGGTATTGGAACAGGGTACAGCGTGAGAACGAGTGTTCGTGTGTGAGCGTGTGTGATGTATGCGATGTATGTGATGCATGTGTGTGTGCGTGTGACATGTGTCGCTTCTCGGCGCTTCTCATTGCGTCCTGGCTGGCATATCCGATGGCTTGTTGTTGCGTGTGCTTTGTTGAATCAAAGTCTAGTCGTTAACCATGGTCCACTCCGCATCGTGTAAATACACAGAGCCCCACTGGTTCCAGCTTGTGTTGTTGCCGACTCGTGTCTAGTGTTGTAGGGGACCCGGAGGCAGTGGGGGCTCGACGATCCAATGAGCTTGGCTGTCGCTCGGCTGTGCTGGTGTGTGGTGTCAATTGTTGACATCGTGCGGGACAATTTGACGCCAGTCGCGGCGGTTAAGATACCAGTGCTGCTGACGGCGAAGAGCGAGAGCCGGACGAGAGCGAGAGAGCAGAGAGCGAGAGAGCGAGAGAGCGAGACGAGAGCGAGATAGCGACGAGAGAGCGAGAAGAGAGCAGAGGAGAGCGAAGACGAGCGAGACGAGCGAGAGAGCGAGAGAGCGAGAGAGGCGAGAGAGCGAGAAAAGCGAGAAGCAGAGATGAGCCCTGATGAGAGCGACACGAAGAGCGAGAGAGCGACCGAATAGCGAGAGAGAGAGCGAGAATATAGCGAGAAGAGAGCGAGAGAGAGCGAGCGAGAGAGAGCGAGAGAGCGAGAGAGCGAGAGAGAGAGAAGAGAGAGAGAGAGAGAGACTGAGACGACGGCGAGAAGCGAGAGACGAGAGCGAGAGAGCGAGAGAGCGCAGGACGAGCGAGAAAGCGAGACGAGCAGAGAAGCAGACGAGAGCAGAGAGCCGAGAGAGCCTAAGAGAGCTAGAGAGCGAAGAGGAAGAAAGCGAATCGACGCGATTTTATAATGCTGTGTGGTTATTTTTTGAGACGAATTAGCTGAAGAGAGCGAGAGGGTGGGAGCGAAGGAGAAGCGAGAGAAGCGACAGAGAGAGCAGAGAGAGCCGACGACGAGCGGCCGCGATCGCTGGCCGGGTCGGCCAACCGAGATGCGGAACTATAGGACCGCCCGCCGGGTCGTCGCCGAGGACGATCGTCGTCGTTCGTCGGCCGATGGCCGCGGAACACAGACCGGCCGCGACCGCCCGATCTGCCCGTCAAACATTAATTTGGGAAAGGAGCGACAGCGGTCGCATGGACCAGAAGGCGGTGCCCGCAAGCCAGGCCTGATGGTCGCGCTGGAACACGCTACACGTCTTGCTTCAGCCTCTGATTTCCAAGCGGGCCCTCATATATCTACCCAGTGTGGAGCAGAGACCCCAGCCACCTGCCACAAAACCTTTTATCTGCCTGCCAAAGAGTAATGTTGATTATCACCAATTGCATCGTCCAATACCAAATCATCGACATTCTGTTAATCCTATTCCTTTGCGAGGCAGCTACGAATTCCGTCTAACATGCGGGGCACATTTTGACCCCAGAGAATCCGAGAAGCGCTTGGTCGATTTCCGATGGAACAAATACCATTTCGCTTCGTCATAAAAGAATGTATCTTAATCAATCTAACCCAAAAAATTATGTCTTTTTGTTTAAAAAGGAGTGAGGGGCAAGAGCCGCCACCTTCCGAACGTTGGGGGGGGGGAGAATGGAGGCATTTTAAGACAACTTATTTCCATGCAACGTCCATAGTCGCAATTTCAAAATCCAAAAATATTGGGGGACGCATTCTTCCGTACCCCTATGGTGCCACCCTTGGCTGAGGGAAAAACATACACAATTTTCGTGTGTGTGTTCATTTTTCAGACTTATCCTGACATTTTGTCAGGATAACACCGATTTGCAAATATTTTTAATTTATCCTGACATTTTTGTCAGCATAAATTAAACAATGCGTATTTCAATGGGATCGGTCCAGATCCGAATTTGTTCTGACTTTGGAGAATGTCAGAATACAACGTTTTATCCTGACTTGACGAACTAAACGGTTTGTTTTGAAAGGTGATTGCGGTCATGTGGCTTGACTGATTATCATGCTGCAAACGTGTTTGAGCTTAAAATAAGCTGGTATTCAACATATCGAAAGAAAAGTATCAAAATAAAATCATAGGCGTGCTCAGGGGATGCAAAATGGGGGGATTTTCTGAACAAATATGTGCTGTTTGGAATCACAATTGGTGATGGTTTGGAGCGGTATGAACGTCACATGTGGTCATGACTTGCTGTGTTTGATTAATTAATGTAATAAATTGCGCATAGGCGGCTCCAGGCACCATGCGCATAAGCAGCGTTGGGAGGCACCATGCGCATAACGCTTTTATCGGCTTGCTAATTTGATAGTTGAGCTCATTTGAGGGAGCTATTTCCTCCCAGCTTTTGTACCTGAGCGCGCCTCTGCCCCAAAAGTATGTACAATCC
Source organism: Semibalanus balanoides (assembly GCA_014673585.1). NCBI lineage: Eukaryota > Metazoa > Arthropoda > Thecostraca > Balanomorpha > Balanidae > Semibalanus > Semibalanus balanoides. The sequence continues at coordinate 3,048 of VOPJ01005925.1, forward strand.
CAGAATATATGAGCATCATATGCAGTCATGAAAAAAGTTTCCTGACGCATTATTCACCAGCCAACTAACGAGGATATGCGTCCACACAACTGGCATTCGTAACCGACCCTGCCCAAAACAAGCATCCTGGCAAAACCGCTTCCTACCGAGCACTATTTTCTATCAAATCTTTGGTATACATTTTTTAATAAATTAGTCCGGGAGGATGTGTGTGTGATGGATGGGCGTTATCCGAGTGAGCCTGGGGCCGCCTCAATACCAGCCTGGAGAGGGGCCCCTCAGCTCAGAGCTTAGGGCCCTCTCAGACCGGCCTGGACTCTCTAATACCCACTGAAGCCCTCGTGGGCCAGCCGTGGACCTCTCCAGAACGATTGAGGGCCTTCTCAGATAGCGGCCTGGGGCTCCTCAGGCTGCCTTGGGTTATCTTAACCGGTAAAGGACCCTCAGATTGAAGACTGAGCCCTCTCAAACCGACTGAGGGCCCCAATATCGAATGATGGTCTTCTGAAACAGGTCGAGAGCCATCTTTTACTGGTTTAATTCCTTTCAGAGCGATTTAGCTTCTCTCAAGCTCACTGAGAGCCCTCTCAGACCTGCCAAGGGCATTGGCGAATCCCAGATTTGGGCTGTCAGCGCAAGGGCGACGCCACCTCCCGAAAGTTGGGAGGGGGAGGTATTCTGAAGTCCATTCTTTCCATGCATCGCCCATAGGCCTAATGTTACAATCCAAAAATGTTAGGGGTACACGTCCCCCCCGTCCCCCCGGTGGTGGAACTCCTGTGTCAGCGCCAAATGTCGTTGACCGGGAGAGGGGAAGGGGAAGCTGAGCTGGCGCTAAGTCTTCATCACGAAATATGCGCTGAACGGGGGCAATGTTTCCCCTTATTATCATTTACCACTTCTCACAGTCAATGCAGGACCGCGAGGGGGACATACTGGTGATACCGGAGCACCGAGCAAGCGAAACACTTCTATACACCACGTTATAGGTAGTGTGACAAGCCTGCACGAACGAACGAAGAGCTGGTGGGGGTGCCGGAATGATGACGTCAATGGAAGGGTATTTTTCACGTTCGATTGTATCTTGTAGGCTGTGCGCGCCGCAGGCGCGCCAAGACATTCAGAGAAGTTAGATATTTGCTAAGTACTAGCAGACTGGTTATTGATTCGACACTGATGGAATTGATTGGAATCGTTAAATCGAAATTCCTTGAATAAAAAGATGCTTCACGACCTTATCTTTTGATTTATAATCGTGATTGAATCAAAACCCGCATCAACTCGAGGCTGAATGAATCAAAAGATTTAACGATTAAAAACAATTCAACTGCTCTGGTAAATTGTGCAAATACATGCAGTCCCAGTGGCTACATTCATTTATTCTGAAATAGCATTGCTGTAACAATTGCTAATGATCATGTATATATGTAGGTATGTTTCCATTTTATTCATTCGACATAATATCACCTGATATATTCAAATGATGAATCAAACAGGAGTGGATTACATTATTTGTGTTGATTCTTTGAATCAGAAATAATTAATTCTCAAAATGTTATACGTGAAACGAACGGTGAACTAATCATTCAGATTCTAAATGAATCAGGGTTGAATAGTTCAAAAAAGTTGAATCAATAACCAGTCTGACTACTAGGGGCCACAGTTCGCACAAGTTATATGCGAAACTTACTATAGGAGGCCCCTAGCTTGGGAGGGACCGCATTTGCATAGAGGGCCCCCCATGGCGACTTTGCACTCCCACCAAAATTTTAATCTGCAGCCACTTGCACAGCTTGGACCAAATTTTTGGAGTAAGAAATAAATAGAAAATGCTTTGCTGATCCATTGCTTTAGGGCAAGTTTGAGCAGGAGCATGCATGATTGGTTATTCCCAGCATTCATTTAAGATGCTTTTTAGAAATCCCCGGGGTGGCATTATCCCTTTAAGTATCTGATCATGTAAGCTGATATTTCCTGTTCTGTGACATCTTCCAGCATTCTTGAATGCAAGACAAGAGCGCGTGAATGCAAAACACTTCATCGAAATTCTTTCTGATACCCTACCCGGGGCTTTTTATGAGGATGTTCTTACGCGATAGTTCAAGACGGCTTCTGTCATCATCAAGGGCCTTAAGAGCTCATCATGTAAAGGCTGCAGGAATGACTTCATGTAAATAAGCTGGTTCAGAGTGGTGCTGTTCTGGCAGCGTTGAAGCCCCGCAAAGCTGCGGAATAGACGCTCGCCACATCAACATGCAAAAATAAACATTTTGCTTTCACACTCTGCATACGCTTCAACACAATGTATGATTATGATCATTTTCTCAGACCATTTCCCCAAGACTTCACGCCATCGTTTTGACGAGGGTTGGCGGCGAATATTTCTGGTGCGGGAGACGGGGAGGGTGGTTAGTGGGTGTGATAAATGAATCTTTTAAATGTCACTATGTGTGGCGCTTGAGCTACTGTGACTTATTAACCCTCACCAGTGTGTGTGTGTGGGGGGGGGGGCAGGATGCCACCCTCTCGTCTTTTTCCCGGAATAACTCGCGTAGTTATCAACCTATCGCGGCGAAACTTTCAGTACCCTACATTTGAACAATTTTGCACATACTCTACAAATTTAGAACTTCCAACTCATATGACCCATGACTGTTTCTCAAGGTCATTTTTGGCGCAATTGGCGTCCAGACGTATCGATCCTTGAAATATGTGCAGTTTCCGTTTGTTGTTCAGGAGCATATGCAAAGGTGTTTCTAGGTGACGGCTGTGGCTTCGGCAGAGATTGCGATCTAGATTGACATTCGCATAGGTCAACCGAGGTCATGACCTCCATTGACCTCAGATGTATTTTTTTTTACTTCTGTCCGTTTCTAGGACAATTTGTGACGCTGATTTCAAATCTGGGATTTATTTTACATAATTATATGTTTCACTGGGGTCATTCGCTTCCAAAGGTCAATCAAGGTCAATGACCTCAGACGACCTGACATGAACTTATTTGACATTTTGCTGCTCTTAAGTCATTTTGCGATGCTGATTTCAAATTTGACGGCCATTTAGCATTACAAGATGTTCCTCTACCTGTTTAGCTCGAAAAGTATTCATTTTTTACACATTTACGATTTGATTACATTCTGGTTTTTGACATGACCTCAGAGGTCACCTAATGACCCAGGACCTTAACATTGGATATCAATGGCTTCCTTCTGTCACAAGCAACCCGATCGTTTTTTAATCCAATTTCTAGCTCAATTAGGGGCCAAACGCCAGAGGGTCATGCTAGTTCCCCCTCTACACTCGCACGCAGTGATGTTATAAAATGTTAATCCTCGCCCAGTGGCGTATTTATAAATCCGCCAAGGGGGGGGGGGCAAGCTCTCAAGGGGCGCCAAACCCACTCATGAGGGCGACGTCAGCGGAAATTTTTGCTGAGCGGGGGGATGTAGGTTCCGATAAATTTCAGAGAGCACCTATGGTTTTTCATGTTGTTACTTGTCCCTCCCAAATATCCCTCAAAGCCGCCCTCCGAGTCCGATGTACCTCTGAAGGGGCCCTTCCAAATATCTCCGAAGGCGCCCTACGATACATCTCCGAGGGCACCCTCTCAAATAGCTCGAGAGACACCCTCTGTGAGACCAGAGGCGCCCTCGCCTCACATTCAGCGAATGACGCCTTTGGAGGTATGCAGGGAGGGCACCCTTGGGCCTCGGAGATATGTATCTGAGGGTGATTTTGGACTATGTGAGAAGGCGCCTTCAGAGGTGAATCGCATCGGTGGGGAGTCAGACACACTCAGCGATGGGCGCCTTCGGCGCCCTTCACTGAATGTGAGGCGCATTTCGTGAGCCGAAGGCGCCTTCGGAGCATGAGAGCGCCTTCGGTCCATGCCTTCGGCGCCCAAGGGGGGGGGGGTTATGGTGCGGTGACCCCCTAAATACGCCCCTGCCCTCGCCCCTTCACGGGCGAGGGTTAACATGCAATAGTTTGATGACAGCCCCCCCCCCATACTTGGTAGACATTGAACGTTCTTCCAAAACAGGCTAAGTGTAGTGTTTCTTGTCTAGACTACTCTGGGTTTCTGCCCAAGGTCCTGTGCCGGGTCGGGTCGCGCGCCGGCTTGCGCTTGCCTGGCCCCCGGGGCATGTGTCACGTGATGAGGACTGGGTCGGGTTGCCTGGTGCGTGGCGGGTTGGCAGGCAGTCGCTCGTTGATGCAGGGCGGTGCGCCGAGACGCGATAGAGCGCTGGTGAACAGTGTGTTGTGATCGCGTGAGCGATTCTTAGCACTGATTAAACTGAGCTACGAACTGTTCTGTAACTTCCCTGAATCCGAGATTGTCTGTGTACCAGTGAGACGAGAAATAAGCGGAGATGCAGTGACATTACCGTGAACTACAATGCACAAAGACTCAGGCGGCCACGGAGGGCTTCTGCAGGACACTTCAAAGTTCAAGGTAATATATACCTTAGTCCAGCCACTAAACTGAACTCTCGCCAATTTTTGGCATATTGTATTTTCCATTTTCAGATATCATCAGACCGAACCGTGGCAATCGCTACATATACTTTCATCAATACACACACTAACCATGGCAAATATTTGATTCACTAAGAACATATCATACTTTTTCACAACTTTTAAGGAATAGTTCACCTTGAAAAAAAGAGAAAAAGCTCAGAAATGATGAAGAGAAGCAAGAAATTTAAGTATCATATTACTAGTAAGTCAAAAAAACCTATATTTACGCGGAAAAAGCAAATTAAAAGTGTCAAATTATTTGGTGATAATTCATACTTTTCCTCAAAGTAATGCAAAATCCAGCTGGCTGAGAAGCACGAAACGTCAGTCCGATTTAGTGAGGGATCGGTGTCGTATACATTGTGGTTACTTGCCCAAGTTACTTTTGAAGATGCCGGAAAACTTAAACGCTTGAAAACCATCACAGTACCTACTTGCTTTAAGTAGGTATTCGTCACTATTCATGATTTCATATGAAAGTGTAGTGTTCCGCCATCGTGCGCTCACTGTCGGTCTCTGGGGGCGTCGTTGGATTATGTGGTCACAAGGTCATCACGGTCGTACACGTCCACTGGCGTACCGGTTCGCCGGCGGCTCCTATCACTTCAGCGGGCGGCTTGCGCCGCGGGCGGTCCAATCAAACAGCCGCACGCACGTGCTGGTACGAGGTGGGATTTCGATGAGCTGGGACTGGCGACAGATCAATCGATTTGTACGCGAGCCGGAACGTGCAGGCCAGCGCTTGAACGCTACGCATACGCTACAGAACGTTGTTAAGAAAAATGTTTTTTAGAGATTTTAACATCAAAATCACTATGCATAGCATTACCTGACAAAGTTCTTTCTTTGCAATAAAAAAGAATGAGGTACTGAAACAGTATGGTTTTGTCCAGCACTTTACACTTTCCCCAAGTCTTAAGTCATCTGTGCGTTCATAATCATTACTTGCAACTCAGCCAAAATCAGCCAATTCAGCGATTGGGAGTTACCGGGGATACCCGGTGCCGAACTTTTAGCTGAATATTAAATAATTAGAGGTTTATTGGAATGTGAAAGCGTCACAAGTCATTTTCGAGCATCGCCACAAAAATTGGCTATCTCAACTCAACCCTATTTAACCCGCGCGCGTAGGGTCTCTCGCGAACGCGCGGGTTAGGGGGGGCTAAATATTACCCCCCCTCTTATCTTCCGAACCAATAACCGCAGCGAGACGCGAAGGCGGCATCGAAAAGCTCTCAATGAAACAAATCGAATGCATACCCGAATTTTTTTCAAGTTAGGTCAAATTGTAAGGTCAACGGTCAGGTCATATAGGAAAGTTTCGAGTTTCTTGATTAATGTTCATACTTTCAATTAAAATCTTTGATTAAGACGTCCCAATGCACATAAAAGCTCTCAAGGTGTAATACAGTCTATTGCTTAATATAAATGTTGAAAATTTAGCAAATGTCAGGTCAAGGTCAGGTCAAAAAGGTCACTTGTCACGAAAGAGGTTCAAATAAGCCTTGTGACACATGTTTTAGGGGTATTTTGCACGTAAGGAATCTATAGAACGTTTTTTACAAACTTGACCCCGTCAAAAGGTCAAGATCAGCGTCATCTAAGGTTCAAAACTTGAAAGACTGACTAATATGAATAAACAATGCATGTTTCTAGGTTGTTTTGTCTCATAAACACAAAAATGACATTTATAAATTCTCTATCAGGTCAAAAAGGCAAAAAAAGTATTTTGAAAAATGACGTCATTACCTACTTTATTGCTTGGAGGCAATCAGTCACTGAAAAATGAAGCTACTACTTTTCAAATTTGTCGGTAGTTCTTACACTTGGTTCTCAATATATTATATTCTGGTTTTTAGAACTTGTGAAATTTTTTAAATTTTGGGGGGAAAGTCTGAAAAAAAATCATTTTTTTTATTGTAGGGGGGTCCAAAACAAAAAATTTGGAAACTCCGGAATTGCCATCTTGTAGAGAATCGAATTTCTTCTTATACATTTTGCGGTTTGCGATTTGCTTATAAAGCTTTGTTTCCCGATGATCAAACATTTTATCGTTATTCAACCAAATGGGCATGACATGACGTCATCAAAAAACGTCATTATCTCCAAAGTTCTAACTTATTTTCAATGATTTTTTAGGAAGACTCAAAATGTGATGCTGGATAAGGTACTAACTTTGACGTCCGTTATCTGTTACCGTTTCAAGTATTGCGGAAATTGGGAGGTGGCGGGGGTTAATTAATTATCCCCCCCCCCTACGCCGCGCGGGTTAAAGGTGAACTATTCCTTTAAGTTCAAAGATGTTTTTATGCGGAAAAAAAAAACCCCCAAAGAAAAAAAAATTCATAACTCTACACTACTTACTATGGAGACTATAATTGTGTTTTCAATGAGACAAGTTCCTCGCGTGACGTCATAAGGGTAAAACCGGAGAGCACCGCCCACTGCACTGGGGAGTGCCGTCAGTACCAGCTGCTGGCATGGGTGTAACTTTGTATGTGGTTGGTTTTGAAAGCTCCACACCAACTTATTGTAAGAGAGATGCAATTTTGATCATTCAAGAGGCTTTTTTGGGTCGCTTTTAAATTTAGACTGTACGTTTATATGTAAGAATTCATTTTTGCGCCAGTTAGAATACAAGTAGACGAAATTCAGGAAATCAAAAGAAAAAATAAGGTGACATCAATGACAATCCACACCAACTTTGAAAACGTTTCTACGCCCATGGCAGCTGACAAGATATGCAACGTAGATAATCAGCTGGCAGTCATTTGCGTGGTCGGCTCATGAGAGATGCGCAGCGTGTGTGAAAGGATCCACGATTTTTTAATAATATTATGTATAAAGTTAAGATGAAATTGTGCGACCAATTTGTAAGACATTGTAAAATGTATTAGCTTCTCGTCCTTATAATACCCAAAACGAACTACCCTGGTCGTGCCTTTAAACGCAGAATGGTGGTTCATTGCATTGACGTTCGGCGACACGCGCTGTGATTTTATAATGCCTAGGTTAGCATGCCATGACATGTATGTACAGTGTAGTGCAAATGTTCTGTCTTCACCTTAATCGAGACCCACCTCTGTTTCTGGCTCTGTTCCCGTCGGAGCTGCACGCAGTGAATCAAATACAATTACCTATAGCCCTCGCCCCGGCATCAGGGACGAGGGCATAAAAAAATGTTCATTAGATTTCACTTGCGTTGCGCACGACAGACAGATTCTATGGGACAATGTTGACTTGAATTAAGCGGGTGCGCTTAAGCAAGGCTTTTAAAGAATACTTTCAAAGCTAGCCTCCGGCTGACGAAAACAAACATCGTCCCAGATAAACGGAGGGTTTATTCTAATAGTGCACTGAAAGGACTGCTACTCGCTGTTTTCACGAAGGGTTACTTCGCCGGGCGCATCGACATCGGGTGGTGTCGATGAAGTGGACAGGACATTTGCATGCTCTTGCATTAACATTGCTCCTCTGCTGGATGGGGAGGCACCGCCCAGGCCGGGCGCTCCTCCCCACAGCGTGGCAAGTGATTTCGGCTATGGGATGATTTAAGTATTGGTAGTATAAGTCTAACTCTCTCTTTGAAATATTGCACCATCCACCACTGTTATCTTCGTCGACACACGCGAGTATATTATGTTATTATTGCACCGTATTGCTAGGATGTGAGAAGGAAACAGAAAGCATGAGCCCCAGCTTCAAAATAGGAGGATAATAGCCCTTTTCCAAGATTTAAAAGCACCGTTCTACTCTTTCTTGCGTTTACATTGTCAATGGCATATGCTAACTGAGGTAAATTAGTATAGTAGATGATGCATCAACACCGGCTCTCTAGGTACATACGCATACCACTCTCTCTCCAAATGAGCTGTCTACACCTGCTCTACTCATCGCCTTAGTCGCTGAATCGCTGCGGCGGTAAGCCCTGCTTTGACCTAGTCGTGAAAATGTAGGTGTTTTCACTGTTAGCCGACTCCTCAGTGTGTGCTAATTATTCTGCGCAAAACGAGTCAAATACGCTATAGTGCATTCACTATTTTATGCATGGATCGTGGTGCATGTCATAAACTGAATATTTTATGCCACGGAGCTGAATAAAGGATTTGTCGCCTTATGGGCCGCAGACTTCTACCTTGTCTTAGAGCCCATATGCCACTATTTTCAAGAGTTCAATGCAGGGTCATTTACCGAGCTGTTAGCAGCCTACGTTTATTTATAACATCTTTCGTGATAGGTGTGTGTAGACACTCTCAGTTTTCATACACGCTACAGTTAAGCACCAATAGTCCTTAGGGCGACAATGTATTCTGCGCCTGGTCAAAATATAGTCCCTGGCAATGAGTGGCGAGTGTGCTATGCTGTAGATATGAGGAACTGCCTCCGGCTCCGTTCATAAAAACTTAATTCTCTTATTAATGCGTCTCGAGTACATAAACGAATTTAGTGACTAGGCTTGGGAGACTACGCTACGCTCTCTGAGAGGCACACTCAATTATATTATCTTCCCAACCCATATCAATCCGCAATTGGTCATACGAGCTTCAGATGATAGGCGTGTCTCAAACAACTCTTGTAGATAAGTGTATTAACTGATTAACAACTCCAGTTAATACACTGCTTACAGTTAAGGCACATGGTGGTCAATGGGAAAAGACAGTCCTCGGCCATGGCACTAAATAAAAATAATAGTTTTTAATTGAATGCTAGTAACTTGCTTTTATTATCAAGCACAATGCATATAATTAATAAATTCGGAAAGACCTTTTGGAAAAACCGGGGGTTGTCTACAGGTCTGTCGCTACTAGCTATCTTGACTTCGGCCATTAATTAGGCTTATGTTTGATTAAGGTCAATGCAAAATGGGAAGAATGCTCCCAACATATTGACATCAGGTGTGTGCTTTTAGGCGGTTTTCTGGAGTGCTTCCTGGATGCCCCTCCCCCTCCTCCACCAAATGTGTGGCGACGCACTGCTTGATGCGTAACTTGTTAGGTGGTTGCTTCTCTTTAGCGTCAACAGCCCAACGATTAAACAGCAACCAGCACTTATATTGTATCCAGCATTTGAAGTCCGTCACAGTGTCAATGATACATATCGAGACATATCGAGTGATGACGAAAGCACAAAGGGTTTCAGTATCCATTCACAGTCCGATAAAAACGTCTGCTGTGAGGTTTTTTAGCCGTGGTAGCCGCCATATCCACCTCCGTGGCCTCCGTGGCCTCCACCATGGCCGCCGTGGCCTCCGCCGTAGCCTCCGTGGCCACCACCGTAGCCTCCGTGACCACCGCCGTAGCCGCCGTAGCCTCCGTGACCACCGCCGTAGCCACCGTAGCCTCCGTGGCCTCCACCGTAGCCGCTGCCGTGTCCGCCGTAGCCGCCGCCATGACCGTAGCCTCCGCCAGGAGCAGCCAGCTGGTGGCAGCATGGCACAGAGCAGCGACGATCAGCGAGACAGTTCCTTCATGGTGTGTGTGGTCTGGGCTGGTAGCAGGCTGTGTTGTCGATCTGACTGACCCGCATTGCGGCCGACACTTTTATAGCGACAGCTGACCGTGATGAGTCACTGGACGTTGGTGACACAGCCCCGAACCCCCAGGACCATGCACGTAGTCGGAAGGAGAAAACGGGGTCAAATGTTGTGACCACTCCCAACTTACGTCTTACTTTGGTGCTAAAACCTAAATGCTATTAAATTTCAGACGCGATTAAACTGTTGAAATATACAAAGGCTGCACAATATTGACATAAGGCAAGAGCTTAGAATGAAATTAAAAAGGTCTTTTTCACAGGTGAGAACTTCCCTGCAGTTTTCTTTATGGAAATATTGACATTTTATTTTTATTTTCTACATTTCCATATGCAAAATTTTATATGACAATACTTTGATTGGATTTAATTTTTAAAGTGAAATAACAATTTGGTTTATACCAAATTTAATTTGGGAAATTTAAATACAAGTACATATAGGTACTTGCTTTCTGAGTCCATTATCGCTGTCCTCCCTTCGCTGTTGCAAGTGCGACATATTTCGTTTCATTTTATTGTGTTGTTTAAAAGTGACAATAACTTATATTGTTTCTACGAAATACGAAAGATGCATCGGGCATTTCATGACAGATCAACCAAGCTATAACACCCTACATCCCATATTTCGATGAAAAGGAAACAGTTTGCCTTGTCAATGGAAGAACTCTCCCAGAGCGTAAAGAGCACCCTCTAGGCGAGAGTAATGAAAAGAGTTTACCAACCGGTGCAGGTGGTGCCAAACGTCTGCTGAGCCCTGTGCTGTGGCGAGTTTACACTCTAGGAAAAGGTAAATATAAACATTACAAATATTCGATATGTTAACAACTATATGTTACAGTTTGAACTTCTTTCACACAACTATTGCTGACAAATTTATAGACAAAATATTTGTGTATGTAAATAAGACGATATTTTTTCTTGCAATGCAACTTGTTATTTTATCAGTTTTGTTTTGGTTTGCCATGAAACATGATTTTTGCCATTTCTTAAGGTTGACATATTTTATCACATTTTTGGTGCTGGATGATGTTTAATTTATTTCATGTCGCAAGCATTTTTGCAAAGTACTTTAGAGCTTTGTTTTGGCATTGAGGCGTATAATTTACCAGTAAGACGCCTTTATATGTGACGACGCTTATATGTGAGAAATATATGTGACGCCTATATGGGAGAAAAATCCGGTGTTCAACCAGTAAGACGCCTTAAACGGCGTAGGACAAGCGAGTCCGAATAAATCCGTGACAATTTATCACCCGCCCAACGGAGTTTAGTTTTGTGCAAAGCATGCTTTTTTTTGTTTTCGTTATGTGGGGTTAAGCCGACGCAAATAGATCCGAACTAAATCGATACTTTGAACTAAATAGGCTTTGCAGCGGTATTTTTAATTTGCAATTATAAGCTTCATGTTTGTAGGCAAAAATCCCTTTTGGGTGGGTATTAGATGGATTTGATTGCGCTTTACAGCTGCATCATTGTTATTGCTTAGCACCCTTTGGTTTTGAAGCTACGGCGGTATAATGCAGGAAATATTATACAATCGGCAATAAAACTATTACAGGCAGATTTTAGCAGCGAAATACTGCATTAAAACCTAAATTTTTGATGGATTTTAGAGACGGTACATTGGTCTACAGATTGGTGTTGGTTTCATCGCTTCACGTTCCATAGGTGCTGAGCACTGAATGTTAAATTTGTGAAGACTCATAAACTATGAATTTGCCCGCTTGTATAGCCAGTAACTTTGCACGTACCACGCGCCGACTGATCGAAACATAGTGCATACGCATGGGCGGATCGTTTCTCTACGCATCTGTGTTTGACCCGTGTCTTTGCGACTTTTGGTTGCCGAGATATAGGTCCGGTATTGCAACGATGTTTTGTTAGGTAAAATTTTCGTTGGACGGAACAGGGGTGCACGTGCGCACGTGCAGTGTGACCAGAGTTGGACCTGTTGCGCAACATTGCCCAGTGGTGTGGTTCTCGCAGCTTTCACACCCAAATTTGGAGCTTTATAGGCAGGCCGTTTCTCAGCACATCAGGATAATACTTTTCTGACACCCTGACGCGGCACGGAGTCACGCGCCATGCTGAACCTCACATGATAAAAAACATGTAAATAATCATCATGTTCATTGCATGGGGCTATCAGATAGCGAAGGACCGCTTGTCAATCAGAAGCGGGGTTCAAAAGATATAAGCTTCTGACCAGCGTCGCGGTCTGGCCCGGCCGGGCCGGGCCTGGCTGGGCCGGGTCGGCCGCTTATATGTGATAAAAATCCGGTATTCAATGAGGACTCGCTCACGCTTCACGCTCGCTCGTAACTAAAGGTAAGTTCATGATAATTCACGTCAACGATAGTTGTTTTTGTTTTTGAGCCATTGTAAATACGTTCTTGAGAATAAATTGTAATCCTTTAGTTTACTATGTGCTTTAACCCGCGCACTGCAGGGGGGTTGATTTCCGCCCCCCCTCAGGTTTTTCAGGAGTAGCGAAAAAACAGCGGCGCGCAGCGCCGCCAAATTTTGTTCACCTGTTTGGGCATCAATTACACACACTTTGAAAAAGTTTTGACTTGAAGTCATCTCAGGTCAGGTCACAAGTTCATGTCAAGTGACCTCACCTTCAAAAATGTTTGCGTTCGTGCCAAAGGCCACAGTCTTTTTTTCGAAAGTTTTTGAACTGCAGGATTTCATAAGAATATCAAAGTACCTACATTTCGTTTATCTCGGATTTTTCGTATCGGTGACAAAGGTCAGGTCAATTTCCTGACCTTCCCATTATAAGTGAATGGGAAAATAAACAAATGTTGCCTTTCAGAAAAATATGCATTGGATCAGGCTAATTCTTTCAGAATCATTGCTATTTAAGCTTCATTTCTAAATTCAGGTGGCCAATTGTTGCTTAGTGATTTCTACCAAGGTCATCTGAGGTTCATCTGAGGTCATCAGCAATTATTTGTAATAACTCTTGATAGAAAAGAGATAGAGACGATTAGTTGACACCAATGTGTTTCGTCTCGGTTCTTGCCGCGGTTGCCCCATATGGCAACATGACCTACCTGGGTCACCACATGACCTTGGACCTGAGGTCAAATTTTGAAGTATGACCTTACCAGGTCAACGTATATATGTTTCAAAGCGCATCAATGAGACAAACACGATGGCGTCAAAATGTTTTCCCTATCCTTCTTAGATGACATGCTATTCATGAAAAACTGTTTTGCTAAAAACAGTATTTTTGATCTTTCATGACCTCTGAAGCCTAAACTATTGATCTGAGCTCAATTTTAAGGACCCGGGTGCGATTGCAAATTTCAATAGCTATCGATTGCCTCTATAATTATTTGCTCCTAGCTATCATAGTTTCCGAGATAATCGGGTGTTTCTGGAAAAGAGTCCTAAAAGAGTCCTAAAACCCGGAAAATTTGACCTTTTGGTGACCACTGGTGACCTCAATGGGGACCTGATTCCAAGAAAATTACTGAAATACTTTCGATAGAGCTTGCCTAGAGCTATCTTAATGCCGTTTTCCGCTTGTCGCTACGTTGCGTAGTTTTGGAAGATCTCACGGGGGGGCCGGAAATCACCCCCCTGCAGTTCGTGTTCGGCCGCGAACGCCCCTGCTATGTGCCGCGGCCGGTTAAAATATGTTATTACCAACACGTCCTCGCGAGGCCATTTTCGTACGTGACCCTTTTCGGCCTGGTGTGGCGACTGCTGCCCGGGTCTCCACCCTCTGGCTGCGTGCACGGTCCCTGGGGGTCGGGCCGTGTCACCACACGACCTGTGACGTTCATCCACTGCAGCTGTCCTATAAAGTTCAGCGCAATGCGGTCACTCAATCCAACAAACCACAGGCCTGCTACCAGCCCAGACACACACCATGAAGACAGTCTCGCTGATCGTGCTGCTCTGTGCCATGCTGGCCACCACGCTGGCTGCTCCCGGCGGAGGCTACGGTCATGGCGGCGGCTACGGCGGAGGCCACGGAGGCTACGGCGGAGGCCACGGGGGTTACGGTGGAGGCCACGGAGGCTACGGTGGAGGCCACGGCGGCTACGGTGGTGGCCATGGAGGCTACGGCGGAGGCCACGGCGGCTACGGCGGAGGCCACGGAGGCTACGGTGGAGGCCACGGCGGCTACGGTGGAGGTGGATATGGTGGCTACCATTGATGAATGCAATCAGCAGACATTTTTCTCTGGACTGCGAAATAACTCTGTGTAAACCTTGGTGCAGCCTTGGCCCAAAAACATTACTTGATGCTAACTAATATTGAATGCCACTGTTTGTACCGAATTAATGAAATGTATAATTGTAAATCGCTGATATCGTAATATAACTTCAGCAGTCATATGACAAGGCAAAACACATTTACAAACGGCTTATTAGCTTTCCATGCAAATGACAGAAATACATAATAATCTGTGATTCTCTAGAATCCAGCAGTACGTTGTAGGCGACTGCCACTTGGTGTAAGACCAACGAACAATTCAACCGAAATACAATAAACAGCTGGACTTAACAGATGAATAGAAAAAAATAAAGAACTGAACCGTAAAACAAATAAACCGCTGAAGCGTAAAAAACAACGAGCAGAGCTGAACCGTAAATGTTCGTCTAGTTTTGCTAGAATTGATCATGTCCACCTTAACCAGAAGTTGTGGAAAAGACGGCTTTGGTTTGTCTTGCATTTAAAGGGAATAGTTTACCTTTAACATTAGGTTTTGAGTTGACATAGCCAAGTTGTGGCGCATGCTCGAAAATGACTTGTGACGCTTTCACATTTTCCAAGAAACCTCTTGATGATTTAATATTCAGTCCTAAAAGTCGGGACCGGGTATACCCGGTAACTCCAATCGCTGATTGGCTGATTTTGGCTGAGCTGAACGGTAGACGCACAGATGACGTAAGACTTGGGAAAAGTGTAAGTGCTGGACAAAACCATTACTGTTTCAGAACCTCATTCTTTTACTGCAAGAATTAACTTTGTCATAATGCTATGCATAGTATTTGATGTTTAAATCTTCTATAAAACATTTCTAAGCAACTTCTTAGCGTATGTGAGCGTTCAGCGCTGGGCCTGAAACGTTCCAGGACTCGCGTTACAAATGGTTGTCTTCCCCTCCCCAACTCACCCGAACCCCACCTCGCACCAGTACGCGCGTGCCGCTGTTGGACTGTGGCCGCCCGCGGCGGCAGCCGCCCTCATGACCTTTGCTGGACACATAATCCCAGGACAGCCGCCCCAGAGCACGGGACAGGACCGGACGATGGCGCGACCACTACCACTTTCAAGTTAAATTCTAATTTAGTGACGAATACCACTTAAAGCAAGTACTGTGATGGTTTTCCAAAGCTGTATTTTCCGGCATCTTCAACAAGTACTGCGGCAAAGTTACCACCATGTATACGACACGATTCCCGTTACGTAAATCAATTGACGTTGACCGTGCTTCTCAGCCACTGAGTTTCGCATTACTCTGAGGAAAAAAATATGAATTGATCACCAAATAATATAGACATTTTAATTTCTTTTTCCGCTCGTAAATAATAGGTTTCTTTGACTTACTAGTAATATGATACTTAATTTCTTGCTTCTCTTCATCATTTCTGACCTTTTTCTCGTTTTTTCAAGGTGAACTATTCCCTTAATTGTCAGGTCAGTAAAATGTCCATAAGGCATTGGCATGTTTATTATTCAAATGTTTGGTACCTGGGATGTTGGGAGGGGTACTGTCCATTTTGGGGAGCACTCTTGCCACCTGAGGGGGCACTCTTGCCCACCTGGGGCACTCTTTGCCTCCTGGGGGGCACTCTTGCCACCCGGGGTGCACTCTTTCCATCGGGGGTCATTCTTGCAACCGGGGGGGGGGGGCACTCTTCTCACCCAGGGGGAGACACTCTTGCCACCCGGGGGTAGGGGGCACCTCTGCCAACCGGCTGAGGGGGAGGCACTCTTGGCTACCCCGGGGCACTCCTGCCACGGGGGGCACTTTGCCACCCGTGGGGCACTTCTGCCCTTCCCGAGGGGGTTGCCCTGGCCACTGAGACGCGGTACCCTGGACCGCCCTGGAGGGAGAGCCACCCTGGCACGCCCGAGGGAGCACCTGGGCCGCTAGAGGGGCGACTCTAGCGCCTGAGGTACTCTGGTCGTGTCCGAGGACACTCTGTTGACCTGAGGGACCTCTAGCCGCCTGAGAGGGCATTCTGGCCGTATGAGGGGGCACTCTGGCCGCCTAAAGGGGCCCTCTCTCTCTGCCTAAGTGGGCCCTCTTGTCGCCGGAGGGGGCACTCTGGCCGTCTTAGGAACGGGCCCCCTCAAAACGCAGCCTTGCATTCATGTAACTTCGCTTGATAGTTATGTCACTACGTCAATTACTGCCTTAGGTTCGGTACAACATCCCCGATATCTTCTCATCCTTCCGAAATTCGGCAGAAGATCACTTTTCCATCATCAATCCCACAACCTGCTCGTTTTCCCTGCCCGCAGCGCCATAGCGCGCTTAGGTGAGTCTACATTGTGGACTGCCCCAACATGGCGGCCGGCTTAACGTACTAGCAAGCGGACCACTCCATTGGGCTGTCCTATCTAGTCTTTATATCTATGAACCGCACCCTATTTTTTCAGATCTAGATTAGAGCTGCAACTTTTCCTTTAAAAAAGTCATCGGGAGAAAAATGCGTTTTTAAGCGCGCTGTCCTTTCAGTCCTCTGATCACGAATGCGAGACATGCGTGAGGTTGCCAATGATCCATTGACAGCCTTTTATGGTCTCAATAATATGAGGCATGACTACGAGTAAGGTTATTAAAGGGACTGTCCCACCTTAACATTATATTTGAGTTGAGATAGCCATTTTCCGTGCTAGGCATTGAAATTATGAAAAATATAAGTTAAAACAGCCACCGAGGTAGAATCACAAAGAAATTTGAGTTTGATTTTGACTTCTGCCACGAAAGTACCCCATAGTACATTGGCCGTTGGGTTCTTTTGAAATTGGGTTCCGATGTCGTAGTCTCTCTTTACCAAATAATTGTGATAGTCGACTTGTTTTACATTTGGCCATACACTAGTCATAAATATAACAGCGTGAAGGTTTTCTCTATTTCCCCCAAAATTCTTCATATGACGTCTGCAGGCCAAAATATTAAAACGTATTTTTTTTTTTTAATCAAAATTACAGAACTGTTAGTGAGGACAAAAATGTCATAATCGTGTTCGGCAGCAACTACTTAATATTTAACAACGCACATGCGGCGTTAATTTGAGAAATTTTGAGAAGGTGGGACAGTCCCTTTAATGCGGAGGTTAGATTGAGATTTATTAATGCGGAGTTAGAGGTTAGACCCGGTAAATCGAATGAGACCATAATATTCGCGATTGGAGCAACCCTTAAGGAAAATTATTAACCTTGGATTGTTTTTTTACAAAAACAATTTGATTATATTTTCAAATACAGCTTCTTCCCATGACGTCAAAAATAGTCATACATCGCGCCGATTCAGGACAGAAGGACGTAAATTATAAATTTATTCAAAACTATATGCGTACTCTCCGCAACGTCAAACGCGGTTCAGCCAATCAGATTCGAGAGCAATTCCGTAAGATTACTGTATAGCCTTCCGATGGCCCACATTATTGACATTCTTTGTTTTATGGTACATATTCCTGCGACAAAAAATAAAACATATTCGGCTGGAGTCTGGAGAGCCTTTTCAGCCCAGAAAACTTGAAGCTAGGAGTTTATCAAAACTACTATCTCAGTTCAAAACCCATGTTGGAGGTGAACCATTTCTTTCCACATGGGTTTCAACATGAAATGGGCGTTTTGAGGCGCCCCGTCCTTTGAGAGCCTTTTATGGTCTCAATGAAGTGAGGCACGAATGAGGTTACTAGTG
>VOPJ01005939.1:0-19136 GCA_014673585.1 Semibalanus balanoides
GTGGCGGTTTCACTTCTTTAACTGGATTTTATCGAGAGTTAATGGCAAACATTGTTGGTGATCTCGGATGAACTCGGCTGACCTCGACTGACCCTGTAGAGGTCACTTAACACAAATCGCACCTGGGTCTTCAGGAATGATGGCCGATGATAACATGATCCAAGAAGGAATTGGGCTGCTATCTTGCGTATACCTCAGAATCATAGGGCGGCGGAAACGGGGGACAGGGCACCGGGGCACCGTGCACCATTTGAATTTTTAAGGGGGCACCCATACAAAAGAGCTCCCCTTTAAACTTTGTTATGTCTTAGATTACAGATTTAGGTCTTATTATCAAATTTATGGAAACACAATTTGTATAATATCGTGAATGTTTACGGGCGTGAATAATCCTCGTGGACAAAACAATACATAAATGTTATACAAATCATGGAAAATCGAATGTTTCAAGTCAGTGGCCATCAGAAAAGCATGAAAAGAAAGGAAATATCATTTTCCGTTAAAATGGCTTGATCAGATTTGTGAAAACTTCGAGGTGTTAACCCCCCGAAATTCAATCAGTGCTTTTTTCGTTCAAATTGACACAATTTGTGTGAAGATATACAAAAAAAAAGAGAAACAAATATGCATAGGTGGCAAAAATCAGCATCGTCATTACAATCGTAACTGTAATCACGAAGTGTGAAACTCTAAAATTACTGACGTCATTAAAGTTTCCGTAAGGGTTCAAGTTTCCGTTTGGAACTAATGTGTTAACGTCTACGGTGCTGGAAATAACCTAACCCATTTTTTTTAGTTTTCACCAAATCAGTTTAACTATCCTTAAAATGGCTAAACAGCCTCACAGTCGACTGGAAAGCAATCATATTTATCATACTAGATCCTGTCTATAATTCAAGCATTGTATAATGAAAGTACCTACTTTTAATCTTCCAATTGATGTGGAGTTTACTTTCAACGATTTTATTATCAGAAAACTGTTACGGAAGAAATGATCCTCAGAAAGTTGGGGGGGCGACGCCGCCCCCCCCCCCCCCACGAAAAAAGTGGGGGCGCTGCCCCCTCTGCCCCCCGGTTCCTGCGTCCTTGCGCTCTCCTCTCGGAGAGTCGGCCTCCAATCAGCAGCATGCCACATCTCAACTCAATCTACTCCCAGCTATATGCAGCTTTATCCCTCCTTATAGCTGGGTCGACAAGCCTGGCTGATCGGCCGGGGCGTCGCTGTCGGTGGCGGCGGTGGCGGCGGCGGCGGCGGCGCTGGTGGCGGTGGGGCAATGTCCCCGGGTCACGCCGGCTAGGCTCGGACCGACCGGCCGCTCAGCAAAGTAGGATTATTTCCTCCAATCATCAGCGTTTTTCCAGTCGGCTCACGCTCGCAGCGAATCAATCAGCGCGCAGCTCGGATTAGGCGTCGTCTGCTGGCGCTGAGCCGCATTGTGGTGGTCCGGCCGCGAGCCGCCGCCCCTGCCACCGGCCACACGCCGGCCTCACGACACGGCCACACACAGGCGGAGGTAGGCAGAGGTCGCCACGCAGGCAGAGGTAGAGAGAGAGGCCACACACAGGCGAGGTAGGGAGAGGCCACACGCGCTCACGACAAGGCCAATCACAGGGGAAGGTAGGCAGAGGTCGCACACAGGCGGAGGTAGGCAGAGTAGCACACAGGCGGATGTAGGGAAAGGTCGCACACAGGCGAGGTAGGAAGGTCGCTCAACAGGCGGAGGTAGAGAGACGGTCGCAACACAGGCGGAGGTATGGAGAGGTCCACACACAGGCGAGGTAGGGGAGAGGTCACAACATCAGGCGGAGGTAGAGGAGAGGTCGCAACACAAGAGCGGAGGTAGGAGAGGTGAACAACGGCGGAGGTAGGGAGAGGTCACACACAGGCGGAGGTAGGGCGGTCGCACACAGGCCGGAGGAAGGAGGTCGCACATACAAGGGCGGGGTAGGGAGACGGCCGCAACACAGGCGAGGTACGAGAGAGGTCGCAGCGACAGGCGGAGGTAGGGAGAGGTCGCACAACAGGCGGAGGTAGAGGTCGCACACAGGCGAAGGGTAGAGAGAGGTCGCACACAGGCGGAGGTAGGGAGAGGTCGCACACAGGCGGAGGTAGGCAGAGGTCGCACACAGGCGGAGGTAGGGAGAGGTCGCACACAGGCGGAGGTAGAGGTCGCACACAGGCGGAGGTAGGGAGAGGTCACACACAGGCGGAGGTAGGAAGAGGTCACACACAGGCGGAGGTAGAGAGAGGTCGCACACAGGCGGAGGTAGGGAGAGGTCGCACACAGGCGGAGGCAGAGAGAGGTCGCACACAGGCGGAGGTAGGGAGAGGTCGCACACAGGCGGAGGCAGAGAGGTCGCACACGGCAGGCGGTAGGCGAGAAGGTCACACACAGGCGAGGTAGAGGCTGACACAGGCCGAGGTAGGGAGAGGTCACACACAGGCGAGTAGGGAGAGGTCACACACAGGCGGAAGGTACGCAGAGGTCGCACACAGCGGAGGTAGGGAAGTCGCCAACCACAGGCGGAGGAGAGAGAGGTCCGACACAGGGGAGGTAGGGAGAGGCCGCACACAGGCGGAGGTATAGAGAGAGAGTCGCACACAGGCGGAGGTAGAGAGGTTCGCAACACAGGCGGAGGTAGAGAGAGGTCGTACGCCACAGCGGATGTAGGGAGAGGGTCGGCCACAGGCGGATGTAGGGAGACGGTCGCACCACGGCGGAGGTAAGGTCGCACACAGGCGGAGGTAAAGGGAAGAAGGTCGCACACAGGTGAGGTAGAGTCGCACACAGGCGAGGTAGGGAAGGTCCCAACAACAGGCGGAGGTAGGAAGAGGTCACACACAGGCGGAGGTAGAGAGAGGTCGCACACAGGCGGAGGTAAGGGAAGGCGCACACAGCGGAGCGAAGAGAGGTCGCACACAGGCGGAGGTAGGAGAGGTCGCAACACAGGCGGGCCAGAGAGAGGTCGCACACATGCGGAGGTAGAGAAGGGTCTGGTCTGGGTCTGGGCTTGGTGCTCATGGGCTTCGGCTGGGCTGGGCTTGGGGTTTAGGCACCCATGAAACACTCTGGGCTGCACACAGGCGGAGGTAGGGAGAGGTCACACACAGGCAGAGGTAGAGGCTGCACACAGGCGGAGGTAGAGGTCACACACAGACGGAGGCGCGAAAGTAGGGAGGCCGCACACGGAAGGCAGATGAAGGCCGAACATGGCGGCCACTAGTGTCAAGTCTTCGGCTTTCCTGTCTATATTTCAAACGATCCAGCCTGTAACTGGGACGGTGCGTTCTGTAAAAAAACGTTTATAAAAACTAAGCCGCTTAGTTTCTTACAAACATTTTTTTCTGTGATTGAGACGCTCCAGAAGGGGTAAAAGGTGTCTCGTTTGACTGACTCCAGACGGGCGCGGTGGGGCAGGTTTCACACCGTAGCCGTCAGAGCGGGTGTCAGCCAGTGGGGCCGACCACCCGGCGGAACGGGCGAGGTAAACAGAAAGCTGCAGATGTACCAGCCACCGGGACCACCGGCAGTCGCCAGCGATCGCCAGACGCGATAGAGCGGCGACAAGTCGCTAATTATATGATATGGTTAAGTACCGAGAGTTGTTTTTTTGGTTTTTTTATTGATGTGTTTTTCATTACGTTCTATATTTCAAGGAGTGTGGACCAAGGCTCTATAACAGTGTAGACGGTATTTTCTAGGCGAGCGGGTGAGGGCAAAATTATATGTCATTTTAGCCATAACTGGGCTCCGGCCTGTGGTTGTATTTGACTGATACAAAAATACTTAAATAAATAGGTCCGCAAGTTTAGATGAACAAACATTTGTCATGTGCTCTTTTTTCGTAACATCACTTCAAATATCTGCTGTACTCTTGCAACCAGTTTTGTTCGTTCGTGTTTTGACTTCGCTATCGCTACCCTGAGTCGGCACGTGGTAGTCGCAACCGACTTAAGGGGCAGAGGTGGAACATGACAACAACTTACTACACCCCGGCGGGGACATTTAAACTTATGATACTACAGCAGCACAATAATGCTAGTAGTTCGTTACCATTAGAATAATAGAATATCCGGATACATAGATTATATTATATATATATAAAGTCGACCAATATCCCGAGTGTGTCGCCTTAGTATTATGAATCCAAGTTTTATTAGCTTTATGGATTATAGATAATATAAGCTAGTAGAGAGATCGATGGGGACCAGTCCGCCGGGGAGGGGGGGGACAGTCCGCCGGGGAGGGGGGGACCAGTCCGCGGGGGGGGGGGACCAGCCCGCCGGGGAGGGGGGGACCAGTCCGCCGGGGAGCGGACCAGCGGTGGCGGAGCAGAGGTGGGCAGACATCCAGGGCATGTCACCACTCGCTGGTGACATGTCTGGTAGAGGCAGCTTATCGGCCGGGGTGGCAACTGGAGTCAGTGGCGGATCCAGGATTCGGTCAAGGAGGGGGTCACGTATCAAAGTGGGACCCAAGTGGCCCCCTCAGGGATTTGTGGGCTCCCTAACGTCTTGGTGGGTCCTTTTGACATTGAAGACAAATGTAGGTGATAATAGATCCTTATATTTCAAAAGATGCCTTTCACATCCAAAAATAGATATCTACAAACCAGAATTGGACCTCTTTAAACCAGAATGATTCCTCTGGAGGTCAAGGTGGGTAAATTTACTTGCGAGTTGTTCGAAAACGGAGTGGAATTCGTCTCGAGTCACTCCGATTGGCTATGGGTCCGCTCGGACTATTGGGCCCCTTCGAGGCTCAAGAGGGGTGGCATGATCCCATGACCCCCCCCCCACTCCCCCTGGATCCGCCACTGACTGAAGGGCTACTGCTGCTATTTGTAGCTCGACTGTTTCCGAGGTGCTGCGACATCTCTGTTTATGGAACACTCACACGTTCCGTGAATATGGGCCGAGTGGTTACTGTTCGCCCAGCGCAGTGGTGCCAACTCCTGTAACATGTTACCTATTAACTTATAAGTTATAACCATGGTAATGTATAACCAGCCAAGTGGCCCCGGAGGAGATTGGTTTGGTTTGTGGACCAAGCACCGCATCCTCTTTGGGATCATAGTGCTGGAACTCTCACACCTTTCGAGGTTGGATTAATATGGGGGCGGCGACTGTTTCAGCGGACCGCCAGGGATTTGACCCGGCACCGCATCAGAAGACAGGAATCCTGCCCCTGCGCCAGATCGCTCCCATCCCGAGAGAGTGGAGGAGGGAGAGGGGGAAGAGGGGGCGGAGAGGGGCGGAGAGGGCGGAGAGGGGCGGGAGAGGAAGGGGGGCGGAGAGGATGCGGAGAGGAGCGGAGAGGGGCGATAGGGGGCGGAGAGGAGCGGATAGGAGCGGAGAGGGGCGGAGAGGGCGGATAGGAAGCGATAGGAGCGGATAGGAGCGGATAGGAGCGGATAGGAGCGGATAGGAGCGGAGAGGGGCGGAGCGGTGCGGAGAGGAGCGGAGAGGGGCCGGAGAGGCGGAGAGGGGCGGAGAGGGGCGGAGAGAAGCGGAGAGAGAGCGGAGAGGAGCGGAGAGAGCGGAAGGAGCGGAGAGGAGCGGAGAGTGGTGGAGAGGGGCGGAGAGGAGTGGAGAGGGGCGGAGAGGGGCGGAGAGGGGCGGAGAGGGGCGGAGAGTGACCAGAGGGTTCGGAGAGGGTTCGGAGGGGAGATTACAGCCCATCCGGCCGGGTCCGGATTCTGCTGAACTAGCGCCGGTCGCCGGCAGGTCGCCGGGCGCGCCGCTCCGTTTTCGTGCAACAGGAAACGGCCGATTCGGTGTCGGCAGGGGACACGTTCGTCGAGCTGACACGGCGCCGGGTGCACCGCTGCTCTATCAGGGACGGTCACGGCCGCTGCCGTCCGCCGGACAGCACAGCACCAGCAGCAGGTGCTGTAGATCACGTGACCAGTGCAGTCACCGCTGGGCAGCTGCTGCTGCAGCTGCTGCAGGCGGTCATGTGACCGCCGGTCACCGGTACGGTGACCGGTTTCCCATATAAACGGATAAATTATGCGCTTGACCCGCGCACCGACGGGGGGCGGTTATCCGCCCCCCCTCCCACAGTTTTTTTTCCGGACTAGCGGGAAAACGGCGCCGCGTAGCGCCACCAAGTTTTGCACAGCTGCTTGAGCATCAATTACCCACACCTTCTGAATTTTTTGACTTCCTAACTTTTAAGGTCACGTTGTCAGGTCACATTAAATGACCTGACCTCAAGTCACGTTTTCTTATAAGTCTGTTACGGATCTCCGACCGAGACGCCACAGTGGTGAACCAACCGAGTACTAATATTGATTATCTCACAGTACTCTCTTCATATAATGTGCCTTCTTCGCGTGTCAATCCATCAGTTCGTACTCATTCTCTCCCTCTTGTTACTATCAGTGACCTGAGTCATATCAATTTGTTGACCTCCATTATAAGTCTATGGGAGAAAATTAACAGGTTATGCTAAGTCAACCAATCCTCATTTCGAATATCACCTGGCTAAATGTGATCAGTTTTCATCCCATATCACCCAATTTCACCAGTATCTGTTCTCCGCCCGTAAATTTCTTCCGGTTCTCGAAAATTGCTCATATCCCAATACAATCCCGGTTCCATAAGAAATGCATGTCTTGTACTCGTTCTTTACCCTTCACGTAGACCTTCCTCGTCTTCGTATGCGTCAACACTCCAATGTGCTAACTCTATCCCGCGCGGTTTCAGCCGTCATATGATACTTCTTGTCACAAATGTTACCCACTCCTTCTTACTACGTTCGAGGTAGATTCCCGTATGCATGTTCGGTCCTCGTCTCCACTATTCTTGTTTCTCATTATGTCCGATCCGGTCTTCCCCATCGATATAATGATAAATATAATCTCTGGTCTTCGACTTGACTATGAGCTCAGACTCAGGTCAAGAATAGTACATCCTTTTTTTCAGTTTTGAATGACTAGATTATCGTTATCGCACTAAAATTGAATCCCTCTGGTATTTCCGCACTGAAGTTTATCACGTGATACTCGAGAAAACACGATGGTTTGGCCACCATATTACTTAATAAAGTTATTAGCAACACACTTTTTCAGTAGAGAGTATTAAGCATCATCTTGACCTTCGCTTGACCTCTGGAAGCCTTAATAAATCTATTCCGGACTCTATCTATCAATCTGAGGATATATTTTCCAGGCAAATATGCACGCCTATTTTCAAAAGAATTGCAGAGTGTTTTATTCTGTTTTTCGGCACGATCGCGTAGCTTCTATGCCTTATTACTGAGCTATGCCCGGTATTCTACTGTGAAGGCGTATACACTGGCTCACAATGTTTACTCGAAATATGGGAAAATTTGGACCTTTTTTACCTCTGTGACCCTCAACGTTTACTTCCGACCTAAGTAAATAATAACAACAGAAATTAGTTCCTAGGTATTTTATCTAGTACTTGTCACGGCCTACCTCACGCCGTGTTCCGCTTCTCGCTACGTTGCGTAGTTTTCAAGATCTATGGGGGGTCGGTTATCCGCCCCCCCCCCACGTCGGTTCGAAGTTGGCTCAGGCCTCCGTCGGTGCGCGGGTTAATGAAGGATGAAGTTACGGTAGTTAACTACTCCAAGTGCGCACGCTGTTTGGACGACGTTTCCCGGCGTTGAGACAACTTTTTACCACATAGCACAGGCGCGGATCCAGGGGGCGCGTGGGCCGCTGTACCGCAATAGTCCCTCCCCCTGAAACTGGGTCTTGTCTATGACGCGCCCGGAGGGCGCAACTTTCTGTATGGCGCGCATCCTGACCGATATCCTGGATCCGCGCCAGTAGCAACAGTTAAACGTCAAAACAAATGCTCCCACTGGATGCGCCAGTCAATTTTGCATAGAGGTCCGCCTCCATCGTGCTCAAAATTGAAGTTCCATTTGTATCAAATTAAGAAGCATTTTGAGGGCGATCCGTCCCATAGCGTATTGGTGGCTCTAGGGGTGTCTTAGTGAAATGAAGTAGGTATGTAAGTGTATGTTAAGTTGGGCGCCGCCGAGCTCAACTCCACCAGAATCCTTCCATTTTTCAGTCTGAGTACCATTTTTTTACCAGAGTGAGATCAATATTATGTTTCAAATAGCGACAATAAGTATTAAGTAAATCCCTTTGGCAGTGTTTGATTGCGATTGCGATTATGAGCCTGAAGGACAAGCCAAGAAAATCACAGAGCGACTAACCTTTTCTCCTACTGTAGACGGTCTTTATGTAGATGGTAGACGGTACTGATGTAGGTGTAGCTCCATTAGATGCATTAGATGCCTCAGGTCCGCCGTTTCCTTTCCAGCGCCTGAAACGAGCTCGTGGTCGGTGGCATTCTTACGGACGGGCACTGCCGGGAGTGCACCTGCGTGGTGAACACAAGTGAGTCAGCTCGAAAGCCACCAGACGGCTGTCATTGGTGTCCTTGATCTCATTGACGCATTTCGCATCCTTGCGCACAATGAAAGCTTTGAGTCGTCACAAATATCGCAAAATATACGGGAGTGATATGACCGAGATATATGGTAACTCATGTCTCATTGTACGAGCTACAGTTCCAAAGCTGAACAAAAATCAAAATTTTATCCTTGATTTTTCAACATATCCTGCTTAGGTACCTGCTCAGTCACGGTTAACGATGACACATAGAAATTGACTTTGTTAGTGAACAAACAATATATATATATATATATACGATCATAATGCAGGGGTTGAAACTCAAAACTATCTACATATATAAAAATTATTTTGGTTAAAAATTATATAAAAATTATAAGGTACATTTTTTCGTCACTTCAACAGACCCCCGACTCAAGAACTATCGTCTATCGGGTGAAGCCCCTGCGAGTTGGTATGATATAAATGTTTGTATTACCTACTTATATGTGTATACTGTATATGCTACGGAATATCGCGTTTTGTGTCGTTTTTTCCGAAAAATATGTTTTTGTTTTTTATTTGATTTTTCCCCGAAAAATATAGAAAAAGTGGCTTTTGTCCCAAAAAGAGATTTGTAAGCTGAAATACCAAAATAATGCGACCGGCCCAGATCTGAGGAGAAAAAAAATTGGGTACCTTTTTGCCAAAAAAGATGCCCCCACGGAGAGAGACTGAATCCGCCAGTGCTTGCCCCCCTGTCAAAATCAAATCCGCCGCCACTGCCAAACTAGATCTATCGAATACAAGGATCCTTTCAGCTAGCTATGAGCGCCAGCTGAGCATTCTCTGTGCGACGGGCAGCACCTGTCCCTAGAGACAGCCGCCGTGCAACAGGTCGGCTCAGCTGCAGTGGTGGTCACTGGTCAGACCAGCGCACTGCAACACCACCTTCCACTTCCTACAGCCCGTCACGTGACCCCAGCTCAGTCACGTGACCGGGCCGTGTTGGCCGCCGCGCCACAATGACCAACGCCGGAGAAACACACGCCATTGTTTGCCGCCGGCGCGCCGCGGCCGCTGCGCCGGCGCACGTCCCGGGACGGTGACCAGGGGTGCTCTGTGACCCCCGATCAGGTCAGTCACCCCCCGCAGTCGGCTCTCAGGTCCGGCAGAACACGAACACTGCACCGAGCACGGACGCTGGTGCAGAAAACGGCAGGCTGGCACGGAAGGAAGCCGACTATTCGAAGATTGTCCCACACATGTCATGATGTCCCAAGACGATTCGGCTGCTATTCTCGTCAGTCGCACGTACATTTAGAAGAATAATAAAAAACGCGAGTACACATATTGCGCTAAAAAAATGCGATACCATACACATTCCTGACGATTTGTTTTGGTGGAACCTGGACCACGAGAAAATGCACATAGGGGCCGATAAACCCTCCGGCGTTAATGAGTTACAATGGATTGGCATCCAATCAGAGGCGATCAGCGATCGGCGGCGAAAAACAAAGATCGATGATTTCGTGCGCCATGCGCATTGTTGCCCGTCCAGCGTGTAAAACACTGATTTACAATAATGTGATTATGTCGTATGTGTACCTACTCCCCTCATGCCGATCAAAGCTGTGAAGGAAGACGCTGCATCTGCGCCTGTGCGCCAGTGCGATGTGATCTTATACGGTTGTTATCAATATATTGTATACGGTTGTACGGGTATACTATACAGTATACAGTTATACGGTTGTTATCTAGGACGGTTCACTTCACTTAACATGCAATTCCTATTTCCTTATTAAATCACATTTGTTTTCCCCATATCATGGTAAAGAAGCAGAAATATAAATTCCAGCTTAATTTATTTACACTCCTACCACCAGTAGACAAGCGTCACATACAAAAGCACTACATACAAAAGCACCCATATGCACCTATATATCCAAAGTCACAACAGGAAAAACGCTTAAAACTTACTCATACAACGCCTTTTCATACAGAAATGCCCATAATTATCAAACTTTACAACCGATCCATAGAGACATATAAATGCCCATTTTTTATACCACCGTTCATAAACCACGACCTCCATGTACATCACCACACCATGCCAACCGAGGCTACTGAACTGCTGCCCGGAAGCAGTTAAAGCCCAGAGGTTATAGCGTGTCACCTCGATCAAAAGCAGCGCCCCAGAGAACAGTCATTGCCATATCCCCCAGAGCTCGTGCCGTGGGCGGTGGGAGCCTCCCTTGTTGCCAACAGTACGAGCCCAGTAGCTGCCAACTGGGGCACCGTACCTTTCGTTATTGGAGCCTCCATTGCTGCCTCCATTGGAGCCTCAACTGCTACCCACAGTAGGAGCTCCGTAACTGCCAACAGGAGCACCGTAGCTGTCGCCATTGGAGCCTCCATTGCTTACCTACCATGATGCCGCCATTGGACCTCTCATTGTTTTTATCTACCAACAGTAAGAGCTCCGTAGCTGCACAGGAGCACCATATGCGTCGGCCATTGTAGCTCCATTGCTACCACCGATTGGCTGCCGGCCATTGAGCCTCCATTGCTGACCACGCTAGGACTCCGTAAGCTGCAACAGGAGCACCGTAAGCTGTCGCCATTGGAGCCTCCATTGCTGGCGCCATTGGAGCCTCCATTGCTACCCCAAAGTAGAGCTCCGCTCGCTCGCCAACCGCGGCCGTAGCTGTCCGCCTTCCGCGCCCAATTGCTGCCCCCCCCGCCATTGGGCCTTCCATTGCTACGCCCCACAGTAGGATCCGTTCGCCAGCTAGAGCACAACCGGTACTGCGCTGAGCCTCCTTGCTAACACCCACCCATCTCAGCCCGCTGCGGGCATCTTCATCTCCACTGCACCGTAGCTGTCTGCCATTGGTAGGCCTCCATTTGTTACCTACCATTGCTGCCGCCATTGAGCTCATTGCTACCTAACAGTAGGGAGTTACGTAGCTGCCAACAGGAGCACCGTAACTGTGCACCATTTGGTCCATTGCTATACCGCATTGACCTTCAATGCACGCCTTTGGAGCCTCCATTGTTTCGCCATTGGAGCCTCCATTGCTACCGACAGAGCCTACATGGCTGTCCGCCATTGTGGCCTCCATTAGACCACCATTGCTGCCGCCATTTAGAGCCTCCATGCTAAACAAAGGAGCTCCGTAGCTGCCAATTCTTCAGTCTCTGTTTGTAGAAGGAAGCACCGTAGCTGTCGCCATTGTAGCCTCCATTGCTGCCGCCATTGGAGCCCTCCATTTGCACCACAGTAGGAGCTCTCGTAGGTGCCAGACAGGAGCACCGTAAGCTGCCGCCCATTGAGCCTCCATTGCTGCCGAAGGAAGCACTGGTAGCTCCACCATTGCACGTATACTTGACCTGCGCGTTGAAGCCCGAGTCTCGGTCCACCCAGTAGGAGACCATCTGTCGGCGGCCGTCCGGCAGAAGGGCCGAGAAGGAGCCCTCTGTTCGGTACCCCAGCCGGTCCTCTTGGGAGTCGATATCCACACCGGAGTAGGTGTCCTTGATGCCGTAGGTGGCAATGTAGTCAGGGATGGTGTAGTAGTCCACAGTGTCGTCATTTCCATAGCTGCCACCATTGCTGTCAACAGTGGAGTCACCTGAAGCTGCCTCCATTGGTAGAGAAATTCGTAACTGCCTCGTCCATTGCTGCCCAACAGTAGGAGCACCGTAGCTGCCAACAGAGCACCGTAGCTTCCCCATTGGAGCCTCCATTGTCTGCCAACAGTAGGAGCACCGTAGCTTCCTCCATTTGAGCCTCATTGCTGACAACATGTAGGAGCACCGTAGCTTCCACCATTTGAGCCTCCATTGCTGACAACAGTAGGACACCGTAGCTTCCTCCATTGGAGCCTCCATTGCTGCCACCATTGTAGCCTCCATTGCTACCACCATTGGAGCCTCCATTGCTGTTGCCATTGGAGCCTCCACTGCCGCCAACAGTAGGAGTTCCGTAGCTACTAAACAGGAGCCACCGTAGCTGTCGCCAATGTAGCCTCCATCCTAACCACCATTGCTGCCGCCATTGGGAGGCCTCCATTGCTACCATACAGTAGGAGCTCGCGTATGCTGCCAACAGGCAGCACCGTAGCTGTTCGCCATTGGAGGGTAGCCTCCATATGCTACCACCATTGCCTGCCGCCATGGAGCCCTCCATTGCTACCACACAGTAAGAGCTCCGATAGCTGCCAACAAGGAGCACCGTAGCTGTCGCCATTGGAGCCTCCATTGCTACCACCAATGTAGCCTCTCCATTACTGTTCGCCATTGTTGCCTCCATTAGAGCGCACCATTTGCCTGCCGCCATCGGAGCCTCCCATTGCTACCCAGCCATTGTAGCACTACATTGCTGTGCCATTTGGAACCTGCCATTAGAGCCACCATTTGCTGCCGCCATTAAAGTCCTCCATTGCTACCAACAGTAAAGAGCTCCGTAGCTGCCAACAGGAGCACCATACTGTCGCCAGTGTAGCCTCCATTGCTACCACCATGCTGCCCCATGGAGGCCTCCATTGCTACCAACAGTAAAGGAGCACTCCGCTAGTGCCATAACAGGAGCACCTAGCTGTCGCCATTGATGCCCTCCCATTGCCTGACGCCATGGAAGCCTCCATTGCCTACCAACAGTTAGCAGCTCCGTAAGTGCAACAGGAGAACCGTAGGCTGTCCCATTGGAGCCTCCCATTCTGCCGCCCATGGAGCCTCCATTGCCACCAACAGTAGGAGCTCCGTAGCTGCCAGCAGGAGCCACCGTAGCTGTCCGCCATTGTAGCCTTCCATGCTACCACCATTTGCTGCCGCATGGAGCCATCCATTGCTACCACAGTAGGAGCCACCGTAGCTGTCGCCATGTAGCCTCCATTGCTACCACCCATTGCTGCCGCCCATATGGAGCCTCCAATTGCTCCAACAGTCAGGAGCTCCGTAGCTGCCAACAGGAGCACCGTAGCTGTCACCATTGGAGCCTCCCATTTGCTACCGCCATTGTAGCTTCAATGGCTGCACGCCTTTGAGCCTCCATGTTTCCGGCCCATTGGAGCCCCATTGCTACCACCATTGTAGCCTACATGGCTGTCGCATTTGTGCCTCCATAGAGCCCACCATTGCTGCCCACCATTAAGCCTCCAGCTTGCTACAACAATAGGAGCTCCCGTACTGCCAACAGAGCACCGTAGCAAGATGTCGCCATGTAGCCTGCATTGCTGCCGCCATTTGGAGCCTCCATTGCTACCAACAGTAGGAGCTCCGTAGGTGCCAACAGGAGCACCGTAGCTGCCGCCATTGGAGCCTCCATTGCTGCCGACAGGAGCACTGTAGCTGCCACCATTGGCATCACTATACTTGACCTGCGCGTTGAAGCCCGAGTCTCGGTCCACCCAGTAGGAGACCATCTGTCGACGGCCGTCCGGCAGAAGGGCCGAGTAGGAGCCCTCTGTTCGGTACCCCAGCCGGTCCTCTTGGGAGTCGATATCAACACCGGAGTAGGCGTCCTTGATGCCGTAGGTGGCAATATAGTCAGGGATAGTGTAGTAGTCCACAGTGTCGTCATTTCCATAGCTGCCACCATTGGAGCCTCCATTGCTACCAACAGTAGGAGCACCGTAGGTGCCAACAGAAGCACCGTAGCTGTCGCCATTGTAGCCTCCATTGCTACCACCATTGTTGCCGCCATTGGAGCCTCCATTGCTACCAACAGCAGGAGCTCCGTAGCTCCAACAGGGACACCCCGTAGCTGCTCGGCCATTGAGTCTCCCATTGCTAACCACCCATTGCTGCCGCCATTGCGAGCTCATTGCTACCAACACGTAGAAGCACACGTTAGCTGTCCGCCATTGTAGCCCCTCCATTACTACCACCCATTGCGTGCCGCCATTTGGATGCCCTCCGATTGCTACACAACAGTAGGAGCCTCCCGTAGCGACCAACAGAGCACCGCAGCTGTCGCATTGGAGCCTCCATTACGCTACCACCATTGCTGCCCGCCATTTGGGCCTCCATGCTGCCGCCCCATTTGGAGCCTCCCATTGGGCTGCCCACCCCATTGGGGAAGCCCTCCATGCTACAACAGTAGGCAGCCTCCGTTATGCTGGCCAACAGAGCCACCGTAGCTGTCGCCATTGAAGCCTCCATTGCTACCATCATTGCTACCGCCATTGGAGCCTCCATTGCTACCAACAGTAGGAGCTCCGTAGGTGCCAACAGGAGCACCGTAGCTGTCGCCATTGTAGCCTCCATTGCTACCACCATTGGAGCCTCCATTGCTGCCAACAGCAGGAGCCCCGTAACTGCCAACAGGAGCACCGTAGCTGTCGCCATTAGAGCCTACATTGCTGCCAACAGTGGAAATACTGTAGCTGTTGCCATTGGAGCCTCCGTTAGAGCCACTATTTCTACCAACGGTAGGAGCACTGTAGCTGTCGCCATTGGAGCCTCTATTGCTGCCAAGAGGAGCACTGTAGCTCCCTCTGTGGTTGTCATAGGGTCTTCCGAGTCCACTGTCCCCATTGTCAGCAGTGGCAGCAGCCACGAGGACCAGCAGAATGATCGGCTGGAAAACAAAAACATATGAGAGCCCGGTAAGAAATGAGAATGGGTGCACACAAATAAAACATTATGAATGATAGCTACAAAGGATATGAAATCAATTATCAAAGGACATGACAAAAATATGAAAGGCCAGTAAGAAATAAGGATGAGTGCACAAATAAAACATAATACATGATACAAAGGAAGTGCTAAGTGTGCCTTTAGCTTTTCTTAGTATTGAGGACCAAACTATAAATCAATTCGTAAATTTGCACACAAATGTCTACCAGAGGTGTCGGAGAAATCGCAACTTTTAGGCATTGCATTTCAAACACACAAAAAAAAACTTCAACAGCTGCAGCAAACCATGCTCCATTTTTTTCTCTTCAAACTACTGACAAACGAGTGCGAGTGCAAAATACGACTGATTTAGGTAAATTCAGATTGAAACCCTTTTTCGCCCGGCAAATGTGATTGACCGTATATAGCTTGTCGCACTGTGTCTCACTTAGTTAAAATGGTTCATTGCTAGTGAAATATAAAATTATCAACTTTAAACAAATGTGGGTAAAATCCTGCTATTTTCGATTCAGTGACAAAAATCACCATTGGCGGATCTAGGATTTAGTTTTTGGCGCCATGGGGGGCATCACCCCAAAAAAGTTCATCAAAATAAAAAAAGGAATTCGTTCCCTTATGTATTGCCAGACGTTTTAAAGTAAACTTTCCTTAGTAAAAGTTGCGTAGATGTCCTTCTACATAAGGAAATGTGTAAATTTTCGCAGATTTCAGGCGGTTTGAGGGGTGTTTGCCCCTGATGCCCCCCCTTGATCCGCCAGTGAAAATCACGAACCATAACCATTCGCATTAGTTTAAAGGGACATTGCCACCTTCCCAAAAGTTCTCAAATGTACGCCGCTTGTGGTGCATAATATGAAGTAATTGCTGCCGAACACGATTATGATATTTATTTATCACAAACATTGCTCAATTTCATAAAAAGTTACGTGTTAATATTTGGTCTGATGACGTCATATGAAGGCATTTTGGGGAATAAAGAAAACCTTCACGCTGCCATAAATATGACTAGTGTATGGCTAATGTATAAGTATTGCCAAAGGTAAAACAAGTCGACTGTAATCAACATTTAGTAAAGAGAGACGACGACATCGGATCAGGGTCCCCATTCAAATACATTGGGGACTGGGAATGTTACAGATGTCAAAATCAAATTTGAATTTCTCTGTGATTCGAGCTCAGTGATTGTTTTAACTTATACCACACATAATTTCAATACCAAGCACGCAAAATGGCTATCTCAACTCAAATATAATGTTAAGGTGGCAGTGTCCCTTTAAGTGCTTTAACTAATTAAAGCTATCTCAAAGTAGTTTCAAAATAGGACAGAACAGTAGTGCAGGAAGCTGTAGGGGCCAGTGATGCTGCAGATGGCTGACTGACCTACCTTCATGTTTTTAGCTGTAGTTGATTCACGAGACTGATACCTCAGCAGCTCAGGCCGGACCTTATATATGCCGCATAGTCGCGCAACCGCCTCGCCAATTTTGACGAGGAAAACATGCCCGTAAGCACGATAGACAAATGGATGACTTAACCGAAACATGTTTCCGGTTCCGTTGCGTCGTGAGAGTTCATGGCGCTTGACGTGCTGCGCCGAAATCGTGCATCTAAACAGTCTGAGAGCGACTGCTCTGCTCAGAGGTTTAAGGTCAACGAAAACTTGCGACTCGATTGAGGAGTCCACGAACACAAAATTGACTCGAGCCTCTTGCGGTCGCACTTCGGCTTGGCCGTTCCATGCCGTCCCACCCGGCAGCTCACTCTTTTGCAGTGCCCCGATCATGCAGAGTTTTGAGACAGTCTAAAAGGGGTTTGTTTGTAGACTGCCGAGAGTACAAACGAGTTTTTATGCGGTGTTTGAAGTTGACATTATTTAATGAATTTGCATTCCATCTGCACTTTCCAAGTTCTCTATTCAGGAGATATGTTGAAAATGTTAGATTCACGCCGGTGTCTGAGGTTGAATGTTGTTGCATGGCATGTTTTTTATTTATATTTTATTTTTTATGTTGATGACTTTGTATTTAGTTGCGTCTATAATGTTGAACATTTTACTGTAACGTATATATAATATATCTGACTTTGGACCGTAAATGGGCCTGTCCCGTGGTTGATGTATTGAATAAATGAAATGAAACACATTACATTGTAATGAAGTAAGTCATTTGATAGGAATAATATCAACTCAAACACAAATTACTGCAGAATGCTAAACACCCGCTGAAGCCAGCAATTGTTGCCCGACATCCACTTCATCATTACCGTCGTGGCCACCGTCATTTGTCTGCCGTTCTCCAGTGGCGCCTATCGCCGCCCCCACTCCCCGTGTCAGAGCCCTCGTGTAATCCTCTGGTAATCTGCGGTCGGCACGCGACACGGTCTGACCGCGGCCCGGACCGGCTCGGCGGGACCATACGGGCCCCAGCGGACCACTTGTCGTTATTGTCAAGCCCCGAGCCCCGCGTCGCCGCCGCCGCTCACAATGAGCTCGGCTCAAGCCGACTCGCCCGCCGGGGGACGCGAGGTCGTAATCAGGATCGGATTTGACGCGCGGCTCACAGATGGGCCGTGGTTTTTGTGCGGCTCGCGCAGGCCTTCATTACTGGAAGTGAGATACTGATGAGGGCATTTCACGCGTCCGTGAGCGCTGGCTGAAGCAGGTATCGGGAAATAAATACGGCGACAGTTTGTGACATCTGGGGCTGAGTGGCCGACAAATGTTTCATCTCCCAGCTAAGCCTCCTCTGGTGCGGCCGGGAGGAGCTTCGTAACTGATACATGTGGCCATCGGTTTGATATAGGCGATAATGATGCATTGGAATCAGTCATGAGTAAGCGATATAGAGTAGTAGAATCGATCACATCACTGCTTTCCTGTGTTGTATTGGACTGAGTTGGGCACGCTGGCATGAGCTGGCACTGCTTCTAAATGATGGAATATAAAAATGAATATTTTAAACAACATATTTACCTGCCATTAAAAATACGTTTCTTCACATGATGAACTATTAACAAAACTGAAATGTACAGCCTAACAAAGAACTAATATTTTGTTTTGACCAAACGCGTAATTTAGTAAATACACACAACCGACTGTACACAACACCTACATACCTAAAGGCACAGTCAGTTGTGTGTTCAGCACATGGCTACCATGGGCGTCAAAAGTGGGACGGGACGGGGGGACGCGTCCCCCCCAAGGGACACGCGTCCCCAAAACATTTTCGAATTTTAACATCACGCCTATTGGCGTTGCATGGAAAGAATCGACTTCAAAGTGCCTCCGTCCCCCGGGGTCCCCCCCCCTCCAACTTTCGGAAGGTGGCGCTGGCGACGCCCTTGAGGGCTACATATATGTATTATGCAGCCATGTGCTGATTTTCCTGTATGACATTGGCAACACTGATGACACTGTCATCTCCTAATAACACCGCCCAAAAATACCGACGATACAGAGAGATAAACTATCAATGAAAACCTGCTACACCACTACGAAATTTGTTCTAATTTATGTAATGAAAACACCACATTCGAGTCTTTAAATTTGCGGCCATCGGACGATTTCAATTATATAACACTTAATACGCGCCCTGGAGGGCCTCTGAGAATAACACGCCCTGGAGGGGGGGGACGGATCTCGCCCCCCCCTATGATCTCAAAAACCACGCAACGTAGCGACAAGCGGAAAACGCAGTTAGAATAGACTTGCGACAAGATCTTATCGAAAGTACTTTCGGTCCTTTTTTAGGTCAGGTCAATATCATTGGGGTCACTAGACGGTCATCGAAAGGTCATATTTTGGACTTTGCTCCAGATACCCCCAATTATCTCGGAAACTATGATAGATAAGAGAAAACGCTATAAGACAATCAAAAGCTCTTGAAATTTTTAATCGACACGGTTGTCCTCAAAATTGAGCTCAGGTGAGTATTTTAGGCTCCAGAGGTCATTGACGGTCAAAAAAGATATATTTTTGCAGAAAAGTGTTTTGCTAATAACTTGTCAAATAGCGGCAATAAATAAATTATTTTGACATCACCATGTTTGTCTCGTGAAGGCGCTTTGAAAAATATATTTTTTACAGGTGAGGTCAACTTCTAAATTTGACCTCAGGT